>JAOWBL010004554.1:0-11024 GCA_028564865.1 Zenarchopterus dispar | reverse complement strand
CATCATCATCATCATCATCATCATCATCATCATCATCATCATCATCATCATCATCATCATCATCATCATCATCATCAATGTTCCTCGATGTGGACACGTCCATCCCCTTCCTTACTGTCTTCCAAACCAATACAGTTTTACAGTTTTTTTGTTTTTTTACAAACTTCAACTTTTAACTCCCAGACTGAGCTCTGCAGACTCTGAGAGACAGCTCTTGTAGGGTTTTTTTTTTTTTTTTTACAGTTTTAAGAGTATTGCGTGGTCTGAGCTCGAGCCTGTGAGTAATAACTGATCATAACTGGTTGAAACAGTTAAAACGTTAACATTTGAGGGTTGTAGCTCAAGTGATTTGTAATTGCAGGGATCGTTATATGAAGTTGTGTTCGGGATGTTCACTTTTTGTTTTGATCCAAACGAGAGCGCGCTAACAGCCCCGCAGACATTTCCTGCTCGTCTCTGAAGGCTATCGCTGTCCGGCGTCTGTTGGCAGAAAGATAACACGCAAAGCTGTCTTGATTTAGTGGAGGCTGCTGAAGCATCGATTCATATCTCCTGCTTGTCTATGGATCATACATAAATGGATGAGACGGCCATTATCTCCACGCTTGTCTGCTCTCACCCACTTCAACATGGAATATAATAATGCAGCTGTTCTCCGAGTCTCCGACTGTCACCCAGACACCCGTCACCTTTTCACCTCTTTGTTTCTTTCCCTTTTCTCACGTCTCCGAGTGCGACCTCCCTCCTTTTCATGTGATGATAACTTTCACCTCTTTTTGGGACTTCCACATCTTTTGAGCTGACTTCATCTAAATTTTTAAGCTCAAAAACCTTCTTCTCTAGAAATGCAGCTGAGTCTTTATTGACAGAACTGAGACAAGTTTAAAGTTGGTTCTTCCTCTTCTAACGCATAGAAACATGTTCAACAAATGTTCTGGTTATTGTGTGTATGTACATGTACAACACAGATGGAAAAAAGAAAAAAATCATGTGAGAAATATTACTTTTATAGGGTTTAGGGAGGTAGGTTGAATCCAGCTGCTTCTGATCATTAACCCTTGATGAACTGATAATTTGCTGACTTCTTTAAAACAGGACGCCAGACATGAGCAGATTCAGGCCAGTAGCCATGAACCAACATCACTGTCATCAAAGATGGCGGCAGCACAGCTCGTCCCTGGAGCCACCGTCCACACTGGTCCACTAAAAAAAACCCCCACTTCAAATCTACTCAACCGTGGGCGAACTGAGTTAATACGGGAGATTTCTGTCAGGAAGTCAGTCATGAGAACAGTGAACAGAGAATGTGGTGGATTTTCAAAATAAAACACCACGAGTGGGCTCCAACTGGTACATTAACATCACATTACGCTGTGGAGGTCGTCAGTTGTCTCATGAGTGGACGTCCCAGGAAATTTACTCCAAGGTTACACCAAGCAACACAGAAAATACAAAAAAACCCCAACAACTAAAAACTACATCTTAGAGCCTTAAACATCTTAAAATCCTTCACAGCAATGGAAGAGGCTGATAAAATCATACAAAAACTGTCTGTCTTACTAACCCCAACCCCAACCCCTAACCCATAACCCCTAACCCCTAACCCAACCCATAATCTCCAACCCCTAACCCCAACCCCCAACCCCTAACCCCAACCCATAATCCCCAACCCCTAACCCCTTAACCCAACCCCAACCCCTAACCCATAACCCATAACCCCTAACTGAATGAACACACGCCCTTCATCAGTACTGTTTACTATCTGTAACTTTTAATCGAAGTAAATTTACCGTTTCTTTGCTTTGTGGCAAGACGCAAACAGAAAAGGCTCAAAGCAAACCTTCCTTCTTGACTGTGTCCACATCATCGAGGACTCCACGTTATCACCTAGGTAACACAAAAAGCAGGATAAACTTTTATAAATTGCTTGATTTTATTTTTTTTAAAAAGCCCACACACTTGAAGCGATGAATCCCGTCCCTCCAACGTTTTGAGCTCTCCTTCCATTACTGCCAGAGTTTCTTTTTGTGAAGAGACCAATTTTTATCCGACCCGCCGGTTGGAGGAATAGCAGGCCAGATAAGTGATGGGGGCAATGCTCAGCCTTAAAGATGGTTTCCACTGTAATTCACTGTGAAGATGCAATCAGCAGTGTCTCTTGGTATTTACTCACACCCTCCGTTTTATCGTCGCAGGACCTCACCTCACAGTCACTGACGGTGTTTATCTAAAATGCAATCTTTCTGAACTGTAAAGCACTGAATTTGTTGCCCCTGACTCAATGAGCAGAGCAGCAAGGGTCAAAATCAATTTACAACGTACAAGCGGCTGTGTCCCACAGAGCTGGGTGGTTGGGCCTGTGGGCGGTGCTGTGGAAATACAGAGTCACTGGCAGTGCGAGTGGGTAGATGGGCTGCTGGGAGTTAAATCGAAAACTGGACACCATAAAACTCCTGGAAATCCAGAAATCCACCAAGCACTCATCACACGGCTGAAGCGCTTCTTTTAGATCATATTTTGTAAATTTCCATCCATCTAATTGTGGCATCTCTGGGGTCGCGTTGCAGCCAGCGTGAGTCCGAAAGCCTGCAATTATTTCAGAATGACAAAAAGACTCTTCCTCCATAAATACATTCGCTCCATTTCCTGGCTCAGAAAAATAAAATGCATCCAACTCCCCCTCCACAGCACACCCACACGAAACACGAGGGCTTCCCCAAGCATGTGTGTGTGCTTTTCCACAAACACAAGGCTCCCCTGTGGCTTATAAAACCAATAAAACCATTTTGTGCCCTCACAAATTTCTTTTCTTCGATTGAACTTTCCCGCAGAAAAAAAGAAGTCGACAAGTGGGGAAAATGTTGTGTGGTGGTCCCACTTTAAGGCCTCCCACAATCCTCTTTGTTCTCGTTATAAAAGTGTGTGCGTCGACGATGCAGTTGTGATGATGCCTCGCCATCGCTGATGTTTCCTGAGGGTCCGTCAAGCATTATCTCTAATACAAATATGGATTTAATACCGGAGCCCCACACAGGAAGGTCCTCGCTTCCAAGGTGGCTCCATGTGAATTCCTCACACTGGTTGTGATCAGATGTTTGGGTCCAAAATAGGTGTCTTATCTGGTCCCGCTTGGGTCAATTATAAGAGAAAACCCACTTGAGTATATTGGTCCGCTGGGCCAATACGGAACCAGCGGACAATCCCCACACGGAGGCTGATTTTTCATCCCATTTCTATCTCAGATGTGTCCTACATACAAATGTTGGCAGGGTTCCTTCAGAACTGGAGTAGGTGTGACCCAGATCTGGAAAAACAACAGAAAAACACAACCGGCGGTGGGGAGGGGGTTAAAACCGGATTCCTGTGACCAGCAGAGACACAAACGCTGAATGTAGCCTGAATGCAGATGAAAACTCTTTGTTTTTCTCTCTGTATGTGTTTTTATATAAAAAAACAGCACGACTCCGACCATTAACGTGGGGAAACACAGTGGATATAAATATCTTAAACTGTGTAAACGTGAGCTGTATACTTTATTGTTTTTATTAGTTCCTCTCTGCTGCTCCTGTTTACTGTCTTTATTGAGACACATTTATAAAACATAACAAATATTCACTTAAACTGTTTGATGTAGCATTTAAATGTTTCTGTATTAGTGGAAATATGAATAGTTTCAGAGTGTTTGTAGGTATAGTCTAAATCTACTCCTACCTCTGACCACGCCCCATCTCTGACCACGCCCAGGCCATTTCTCTGACCACGCCCCGTATCTGACCCCGCCCCCTCTGACCACACTCCTTCCACAGCTGGCTAAATGAGCGTACACAAATAGTTTTTGTCATTCAGACTTTACAACATCAAAGTTTGTTTCATAACTGACAAAAATCTTTACGACACAACTTTTAAGCATGAAAAAATGAAAAAACATCACCTTTTAATGATGCCTTTAGCAATATTTTTTTTAATGCATGATGTGAAGAAATTTATTTTTGAAAAGTTACCTTTGTTTGTAGTGTAAAAGTGTAAAGTTTTTTTATTTTTTATAACAGGTGATGATTTGTGCTGTTTCCTGTGTGTTTGAGGGACCGAAGCAGAACGTTTACAGGTCAGCTGACCTCCAGTTGTTTACATTTTACTCACCTGTGTTACTGTAAGATAAACGTTCTCCAACAAGGGACAACCTCAGAAAAAAGACGGACGTCCGTCCACCAGTCTTAAAGAGACACCTGGACGTGGACAGGACGTCCAGGTGTGGATGTGAGGACGTTAGACTGACAGATGAAACTGCACCTGAAGTCGGTCGTGTTCACATCTATCGATGGCTGGATTGACTGAAGCAGCATATCTGTCCATCTGGACACACATGAGACGGTTACCGGGGAAGGGACGAGGACAGTTTATTCATTAAAAAATCCTAAAAGTAAAGTCCCGGGGGACACAGCTGAGTGCACATACTAATAGACTCCTGGTCCTCTCCTCCGGGCCGGGGTGTCAATTGATCTGTCAAGAATACCCGTGGGTGTGATGCTTTTAATCAGGACCCATCAATTCTTAGATTAAGACTGATTAAGTGATCAATTTACTTTTTGACGTCTTCCTGTCACCATCAGTTAAGGAGCGTCCTCGGGGAATAAATCGGCGATGAGTGGAGCTTGAGGCCTGACGTCTTCTCCTCTGGGACGAAGCCAGTTCACAATAACGTCTTCACGTCTCACTTTTATTTCATCTGAAAACAGGAGACATAATTTAAAGGCTGGTATGTTGGAGGTAGAAAAGCATTTCAAATGTCACATTTAGAAAAATTACAAATATAAAATTATGATCCATTCATGAGAATTAAAAAAAAAATGGATAAAACACAAATATGCTGAATGTGTGAAGGATTTTCGGGCTAAAATGGTTTTTGACTGATCCACCCTTGTCTGGTGAAGATAAACCTTTCTAAACAAAAGTCTTTAAATGTTTTACACACAACTTGATTTTCTAAACTTTGCGAGGCTGTGGAAAATGTAAATAACAACTGAATCCAATTATCTTCAAATCTCAAACATGTTTTATTTAAAACAGAATATAGAAAACATATCAAATGTTTAAAATGAAGCTTTTGACCATTTACTGAAAGAATTTTAGCACATTTTGAATTTGATGGCTGAAGCTGATCTTAAAAACGTTGGGACATGGAATCGGGAAGGATGCTAGCATTTTAAAATGAAGACACAGTTACCGGATAAAGTAGCTCGATTGCGGCTGTTTGTGTCCTTGACGTCCACCTGAATGATCCCACGGCCCACTTTCTCTGCTCCACCCTGGATCCCCGCCCTTCTCCGCCACCGACATGGATGTTTGACATTGTGTTCATGTTCATGACCTCAAGGATAATTTACTTTCATGTTTTCTCATTTCAGAAGCAATCTAGTCGCCGCTCGCCACTCGGACGAGTCGCAGATTGCCCTTTACGCACTCGACCAGCGTTCCCCCTCAGACTCCCACATGTTTGGGCGCCTAAGCACTCGTGAAAGACGTGCGGTGGTGTTATCTTAAGCCATGTGAGAGCGAGTAATGGATAATCAATCCTACATGTCTTTAAAGGCTGGGTGGCCATGACGCTTTAATACAGATGGCTTACTGATGACAGAGTGACAAATTGAAGCTTTACCTGCGCGCTGAAGAAAAGCACAAAGTCAATATTTTACGTAATGATTGGAGGTTAGGTGGAGCTGTGACAATCCCAGGCTCAGTCCGGGCACATTAACTCCAAAGATTTTTTACCATCTTATCATCTCACATTTCAGTGTTATTGATCCGAGAATCCAGCACTTATTACCCCGACCAGCAAAGCAGGATCACATCTATAAACCTCTGAAAAAAGCAGAGGCTGGATGAAGTCTGCTGCTTTTAAGTTTTTAAACTCTCCGTGTCCAGATGGACGTCAGTTCTGTCTGCGAGTCAAATGTCTTCACAGTCCTTCTTTGGACTCGTGTCCTGGTCATCTCCTACATCAGCTGCGTGTAAGTTTATGACTCGACATCACAAGCAAACTCAGAGTTAGAAAACAAAACAAAAAAAGTCCTGAGTCCCAGATCCTGGACACGACCATCTCCAAGGTCCAAACTTTCCATGAAAAGATCTTACAGATATCTTCAGTCTTCAGTTGGTCCATGTTCCCCACCCTGAACATGGACCAGAGAAAGAAAAGGACATCAAAAGACAGAGACGTCTGAGGAGGTCAGAAAGAACCTTCTAGACCAGCATGTTAAAGACTAGAAGATCATCTCCAAGCAGCTGGATGTTCCTGAGACTACAGATGGACATTTCATTCAGAAGTTTAGTCTCCACGGGACTGAAGACAACTTCCCTGGACCTGGACACAAGAGGACAACTGAGGACAACCTGGAGAGATGATAATACGAATGAAAACCAGAGACCAGAACAACCTCCAGAGAGATTCAAGGTGAACTCCAAGGTCAAGGTCCACCCCCCCCCCCAAAAAAAGACAAACCTAAATAAGAGTTTGTAAATAACAGGACCTGGGGGATTAGCAGAACACACATGTACGTCTTGGTTGGGGGTACCTTCATCTTCCACTGGTGACGTCAGCATGGTGATGGAGGCAGCAGCAGATGGTGCTGCTCAACGCCTGCAACGCTCCAGTTTTTCTGCTTCGCTTCTCCGCTCTGTTTGGTCAACAGTCGTTCGAGTCTGCGTGAGGCAAATCACTTCCTATCTGCTCGGATGAAAAGTGACACCCACAGATTTGGTCTGAAAGGTTTCCTTTCCTGTGATTAGAAAGCTCGCGGGATGCAGCCAGAATTCCGATTGTAATAAATATACTTTCCATATGCAAACAAGCCGCAAAACAAACCCATCAATTTCACATCAGCTTTCGTTTAGCTTAATGGGCAGCCATTAACAGAAGCAATCACTTCCCCCCGGTTCCCCCCTCGCCGTGTTATTCATCAATTCATATTCACACTTGTCGACTCTGCAGCCGACAGACGGTTGAAAAACGTTCCCAACATTCGCTCCACCGAGGAAAAACGTTCCACATGTTGGAGTCCAGAATAATACGTCTCCATGTGTTTCAACAAGGATGCGCTCCGGAGACGGAGCTGCTCAGAACTGGGCCTGATCGATTTTACAGGACCGACATCCTCACCGGACACTTCAGAGGAAGAGAAGAAGAAAATGGCCGGAAATAACCTGTGTATTCGTAGCATTTTAAAATGTCACAATGTCCTCAAAACCCGAGCTTCAGAGGCTCGTTGTTGAACGGAATAAACCAGTTATTTCTCCATCCCAGAACCCGTCCACCTTCGCTTCTCTGGGTTTGGGTCACATGGTCCAGAGATGGTCCAACCCAGACATGATCTGTTTTCCCAGAGTGCCCTGGGCCTGTCCTGGGGCCTCGTCCCATGAATTCCCCCAGGGAATCGTGGGTAGCTTCCTCGTCTTGTTGTCAGTGGTTTCCTGCTCTTCCTGAACTTCATGCCGCTCCGTGTTGTGGGAAGATCTCGCTGAGCTGAGCTTCCACACATCCACAGGCCTGAAAGAGTCCTGCGGTCGACCCGCCTGATGACTGGAGCTGGATCCAGATCCACATGAAGTCATCCAGGTCACCAGGCGTTTCCTGTGGCTGCCCCAGCCTTCTTAAAGTAAGTAAATAAATAAATAAAAACAGCTTGAGTAAAATATGACATCAAACACTTGCTGAGCGTTAGCGTAACGGCGCTAATGTAAGCTAAATCCAAAAAGTTACAAACTGAATGACTTAAAAAATAATTTAATCTTACAAACTACAGGCTTTTGGTGCTTTATTAAATTTTTACACAGTTAATGGCTGTGAGTTTTTCACTCTTTAACATTAATATTGAATCTTTTTTCTGCACTTAACCTGCAGTAATTTATTCATTTGTCCCATTTCGGAGAGCATTAAAATGACCTCGGACCCTTCGGTTATTTGTAATAATAAAAATAATAATAAAAATAACGTCTGTGTTTTTAATCCCGTCCGAATGCGCATGTCAGTGAGTCGGTAATGCGCGGGCCAGCATCTTTTTTTCTTTATTTTTTTAAAAAAATCCCCTTGTTCTTTTCTGCCTCCTTCTCAGTATAATGTGGTAATTGTGCTACAGTTTTTATATTATTTTACAACTTCATCTTATATCCAGCCCACCTAGTGTGTTTATCTGATCATTTCAGATGATAAACTCAGAAATTAAACTTCCCATGGTGACGTCAGAAACAAGGGCCGTTTCTCAAAAGGAGTTCATGGGAACTGAGAAACGACCACAAACGTCCACATGAGCAGATAAAAACACGCGTGACTGCATCGCCCAGTAACAAACTTTGCATCTTTCATCAAGCTCGGAGCCTCTCTGACAGCACAAAACATTTAATAAAGACGCCGGTTACCGTTAAACTTACTGTTACCATGGCAACTTACCGCAAAGGCCGATACGCCATTTTTGATTTTGTCACTTAACAAAATATGACATGCCAGCACTAAAATCTAACTGAGTGTCAGATCAGATATTTTAAAATCAATATTAAAATATAATGTTAAATAAAAAATAATTGTTTAATTTTAAAAAAGCGAGGCCTCGACGTCACTTCCGGGATCAACGTCTGTAAGTTACGATAAAACACAAACTTCACTCATCAAAAGCGCGGAACTAAATCCAGATGTGGGGGTGTCATTTTAGACTTAGTTCCGGTCCAGATGTCGTTTTAGTCCAGTGTGAATCCGACATAAAACCGAAATCGTTAAAGACGGTTGTTTATCTGGATTTTGTGATCTGTTAAACCATAAACGCTCCTCTGTTCCGGGAAAATGTCGGGTGGTTTGTTTTTAGTTTAGATTCACTTTATTTATTGATGTGATGCACGAAAACCATAAAATCCCATTCTGCCTCATCAGATGGCTCAGAGGTATATATTTATTTATGTATTAGATGTTAAAGGAATAATTTCTCTCAGTTGTGATTTTTTTTAAATTTATTTTTGTGTAAAAACATAAACAGGTCTAAACTGAATTATCAGTGGAGGTCTCATAAAAAGATGAATGTTTATTTCACATGAAGAAATTGCATCTGCTTTATCACTTCATTATTTTGCAGAATCCACATCCGGTGCCTGGAGTGTACCTGAGCCATGTTGTTGAAGAGTTTGTTTATTTTTATGACCTCATAATTGTTTAGTAACAACACTCAGGGGATTATGGGATGCAGCCAGCTGAGGTGATGCCTCTCAGTGACTCGGCTCCCTTTTTATAAGCATTTTACTGCACCAGCAGCAGTAGCGTTGAGTTTGATGATGCAGCTGCGTCCCAGGATGCTCGCTGGACCAACCTGTGCACGGCTGGCACATTTGGAGTCGGTGCACACAAGACGGACCATAAAGAGCACAAACTTCCATTATGCTTTACTATACTGCAAAATATTCACAACATTCAGTCTCTCTGTCAAAAATGATGAAGAATCCTCCGAAGACACTTGATCAGCTTCTGTTTACTCGTACAGCAGTAATTCCTACTAAGAACCTTTATACGTGAAGATAGCAGCTTCAGACATGGGAAGATGAGTTCCTGGAAAAGCAAACCTGGGACATTTCCACAGACGCTGATGATACGAGGTTCATCAGAAGAACAGGACCAGGAGAGACGGTTCTCGTTGGGCAGGAGACGTTGGACGAACCGGAAAGAAGGAACAACTTCAAAAGTGAAACCTCCGTCCGTCAGGTGGGAAGTGGTTAGAGGTGGGGCTGGGTGTGGAGGTCCCACGGGTTGGTGACCCACTGTGGGCCCCTGAGCAAGGCCCTTAACCCTCAACTGCCCCTAGTGGAACTAGTGATGGGTTAAAAGCTGAGGACATATGAAAAGGTTCTCCGCTCCACCCGACAGGTATGAAAACGTTCTCCGCTCCACCCGACAGGTATGAAAAGGTTCTCCGCTCCACCCGACGGGTATGAAAACATTCTCCGCTCCACCCGACAGGTATGAAAAGGTTCTCCGTTCCACCTGACGGTTATGAAAACGTTCTCTGCTCCACCCGACAGGTATGAAAATGTTCTCCGCTCCACCTGACGGTTATGAAAACGTTCTCTGCTCCACCCAACACGTATGAAAAGGTTCTCCGCTCCACCCGACAGGTATGAAAAGGTTCTCTGCTCCACCCGACAGGTATGAAAAAGTTCTCCGCTCCACCCGACAGGTATGAAAAGGTTCTCCGCTCCACCCGACAGCAGCAGCGTCCACGCTGGATAACTAAACCCAGACTTCCAGGAGGGTTCCTGTTTGATCTGGACCAAAAACAGTCGTGTGCTTGAATACTGGGCACAAACAGGTGTGGTCTGGCGGGCGGAGGCGACCCCCTCCACTGTTCCTACATCACCGGCGATGCTCGTCTTTAAACTGAGTTACACCCATGACTCCCGGTCGGCTCCCCAGATGAACGGAAGTGAAACCCGTCTCCGCGGCGAGCGGCGGTTAAACGAGTGGATGTTAGCCTGCAACATGTTTCTTTAAAGATAGCCACCTTATCTGTCCTGGGAGCCTCTGCTGCAGCGCCTTTCAAGCTCGACTCGCATTAAAAACCTTCGCACACATTTACACAAGTAACGGCGGAGCGGGAAATGATTTCTGAGAATCTAATTAAGGCCTAAATCAAAAACGGCTCGTCCGACTGTTTGTGGAGTAAATATTACGTTTCAGTCTGGGTGAAGCCGTCTGACAGAAATCCATATTTACTGTCTCAGACGCAGCGATACATTTCAGATGATTAGGACGACGCCGCTCCAGTTCAAAGATTGTGTGTTTACATGGATCGTTTAGATACGTTTTATTTGAATCCCAGAGCTCACCAGTGTGACACATGCAGCTGCCGATAACAATCGAGGGTTTCCAAGCGTCAGCTTCAGCTGCTTCAAAACCTCCTTAAGAACTTTCCAGGTTTCTCTCATCGGATTTATGACCTTTGACCCCTCTGGATAGACACGCTGCCCATCCTCGCTGTGGACTTCAGGTCTCA
>JAOWBL010004553.1:0-11026 GCA_028564865.1 Zenarchopterus dispar | reverse complement strand
AGGAGCTGACAGATGAGGTGAGACAGGAAACTCCATGGACCATGATGTTTGGAAATGACATTGTGATCTGTAGTGAGAGCAAGAAGCAGGTGCAGGAAGATTTGGAGAGATGAAGGTATGCTCTGGAAAAAAGAGAGATGAAGATTAGCTACAGTAAGACAGAATACTTGTGTGTGAATGAGAGAGACACAAGAGGAACAGTGAGGTTACAGGGAGAAGAGATGAAGAAAGTGGAGGATTTTAAGTACTTAGGGTCAACAGTCCAGAGCAACAGAGAGTGTGGAAAAGAGGTGAAGAAACATGTGCAAGCAGGTTGGAAAAGGTGGAGAAAAGTGTCAGGAGTGATGTGTGACAAAAGGATGTCAGCAAGAATGAAAGGAAAGGTGTACAAGACAGTGGTGAGATCAGCGATGTTGCATGGTTTGGAGACTGTGGCACTGAGGAAGAGACAGGAGGTAGAACTAGAGGTGGCTGAAATTAAAATGTGGGGGTTCTCTTTGGGAGTAACAGCGATGGATAAAATCAGGAAAAAGTACACCAGAGGAACAACACGTTAGATGTTTTGGAGATATAGTCAGAGAGGCTGGACTGAGATGGTTTAGACATGTGCAGAAGAGGGATGGTAAATTTATTGGGAAAAGGATGTTAACGTGGGAACTGACAGGCAGAAGGTCTAGAGGAAGACCAAAGAGGAGATATATGGATGTAATGAAGGAGGACATGAGGATGGTTGGTGTGAGAAAGGATGATGGAGAGGATAAGGGTAGATGGAGGTGGATGACTTGCTGCGATGACCCTTAAAGCCAAAAGCAGCATAAAAGAAAAGAAGACATTGAACCAAAAATAATAATATGAATGATGTGTTTGTGAGAACTGATACAGTGAGGACAGTGAGCTGCTGCAGGCCTTAGCACTGTTCCCTCACAACTGAAAGTTTCCTGGTTGGGTTTATGTGGGTTTCTGGAGGTACTCCAGCTTCTGTCCACAGCCCAGGAAAGTACATATTAGATTAGAAATGAATGTGTGATGAAGGGAACACACAACAGGGAAACACACACATTAAATCTGCACATGCACAGTCACTGTGACCATTGGCTGTGCGAAGTAGCAAAAATGAATTAAAACGCGTTCAGCATTCAGCAGGATACAGCATTGAAAATGATGACGGTTTTAGAGAGGAGTGTGTGTGAGCATGCCCATAGGCATTAGCGGGGGTCATGATAAAATGAAAGTCTCATTTGTGGTCAAGCCTCGTGCCACCAAGTGATGGTGGTTATGTCTTAAAATCTAAACTACCACATCATGCCGCATTCCTACACGTCAGTGTCAAGTCCAAAAAAACGCAGTAAAATTGAATTTTTTGAGGGAAATGAATGCAAATAGCTCTCAGAAAGTCACATATGTAAGATCACATATGCACTTACGTGTAATATGCAGGGAAAGAAACGTGCATTCACTGTTTATTGAATTGCATGTAACACATAATTCCATCTTGTCAGATTTGTCAGGGAACTACCTCCACCTGGATGCAGGGACCCGCACCTTGCGCAAGAGAGCCAGGCTGCTGAGCCCTGAGCTGGGTCCAGAACAAGGTCCCCTATGCCTGTTGTTCTACTACCAGCTTCAGGGGGAGGCGCTGGGGAGTCTGAGGGTCCTGCTGAGGGAAAATGACCTGGAGGAGACCCTCTTATGGACAGTAAAAGGTGACCAGGGGCCTCACTGGAAAGAAGGTCGAACCATCCTGCCCCAAACCCCCAAAGAGTATCAGGTAAAGAAATGCTAGAAAACGATCCTTCAGTACTATGTTCCAGTAAACGTCTTAGCTGCAGCCAGGACAAAACAGAAAATCTATTATTCATCACTTTGTGTTCAAAATGAAGAAAGTAATGCATAATCTGAAATGTAATTATCTGTGTGTCTCCTGGTCTGAAACAGGTGGTGTTTGAGGGTTTTTTTGATCATCCAACGAGAGGCCACATCAGAATCGACAACATCCACATGAGCAACAGCGTTCAGCTGGAGCAGTGTGCACGTAAGTCTCCAAATGTATCTACCGACATTTAGCACACTTAGTAATACTCACGCTGCTCTGTCAGTATTATTGTCACTCTCTAACACATGAGGAAAAGACAACTATTGAATTTTCTTGTAAATCTGGAAAGATGTAAATCTCCATGTTTTTGTCTGTTGGTTCAAGCAGAAACCCAGTCGTTACAAATTCATGCAGGCATGGGGGTCAAAGAAAAGTTTTGCTGTAGAAAATGTCTCTGTTAAAACTGGACTCTGCTTAGAAATCAGTATTTCAGCCTTTTGTGCTTCCCTTTTAATCAGGTTTTTCCAACTGACAAAGCATGACTCTTGAGGGATTTCATCTGCGATAACATCCTCTCACTTAGTTCGTTTTTTCCACTCGTTTGTTTTCTTTGTGTTTTTAAAGTTTTTCTCATCATTTCACCACACTCTTTCACTTTTTTTTCACATTTCTTTATTTTCTATATCCCCTCTCTCATAACAGACATCACTTCCTCCAGCAAATAATAAACAGAAGTATATTTCAGTCCATATTCTCATGACCCTTTAACTGTCCTCCCCTCCCTCTTGTTCCTTCTTTTCTTTTCTCTTTGGCCTTCTGTCCCTTTTTACTTTTTATTGCATGTTCCATCATCCCTTTCTTTCTTTTTTATCCTATCTACCCAACATGTGTGCTGCTATTAAAACTCTGATTTATCAGAAGAGACTAAGAGAAAAAAAATATAAAAAGAAAAAAAAAACATTTTCAATAAAAACCGAGACGACATGGCAATGCAAGGACAAAATGAGGTGAAACAAGAAAATGTTTCCCCATTTCTGTCCTTTCCTTCCCTTCTTTATTTTCTTTTCATTTTATAAAAATAAATGTCAGACTCCTAGACCTTTACACTGGCTGTGAACTTGTCAAGTTTTCACTGGTTTCTTAAAAAAGGATGAACGAGTGTCTTTGCAGAGAGTGCAGTGTAGTTGGCCTGTCCCAAATATCATTTCAGAGGCTTCAGAGGTTTGGTAGAAGATTAAAACAAATATTTGGAGCTTTTCTTTGTGGAGGTTGTGACAGAGTATACTATCATAAAAATTATAACGTACTGACAAATATCATTTGCTGTTTGACTACTTGCATAAGGAAGAAAAACATATGTCTGGATATCAACACTAAAAACATGTTCACTTATCAATTAAATGTCTGTTTCTGAACGTTTGGGTCAACCCCAACAATGTAGTACAATTTTGTAGCTATATTAAAATGTAGAGTATGGGAGCCACCACATTGGAAAATAAGACAAGCCCAGAGCCCATAAAAATCCATAAATGAGTTGCATCATTATTTAAGCTGCAGGGTTGAAAAAAGTATAGGCTTATAGTCCCAAAATTACAGTAGTTTTGAATGTTGGGGGTCAGGCGGGAGGTGTTGTGTTATGACTTATCTTGTAAAATACTCCTTTATTGTTGTTCATAAACCTTCATAATCTGATTCTTGTTTCTAATTTTCATGTCATTTCCATTGACATTTGGCTTTTTTTTAATCTCTTTCTTTCAGAACCTCTCCCCGCCTTAACTCCTGGCATAAGCAGTAAGTTTTTCCTCCTGTGCATTTGTACGTCTTTGGCGTAATGTCTCTGCTTCCTGCTTGTTGCTAAGCTCGGCCTGCAGCACTGCACTGACCCCGAGTGACCTTGTTAGTACATCAGAGTTAGTGTTTCATGAAACAATTGAAGTTACAGGGGCTAAAGTTTAAGTTGCATTATTTCCACACAAGTCAAACTATGGTTTTGCATATGTGTTGTAACTGTTGTGTTTGACATGTCTTAACAGAAACAGTAACCACATTAGACTTTGTAAAGGGACACATTTAACTTATAGAGTATGATATGGAAACATATTCAAACAATATTCAATTCAGTCACATGAAAAAACATGAAATTGTCATAAAAACAAAACTACATATGACCAAAGATAAGCTTTCAATTTTTTTATTTTAACTTTTCTTTTCTTTTCTTCTCTTTCCTTTACTGAGATAGTGGGCGGTCCACTATTGGAAGTTAGAGATGGTTAAGCTGTGGTTGCATTTTAAAACATAAAACCTTTGTTACAGTTGGTCCTCGAGTCCACACTATTTCAGGAAGTTTGACCCTAGAATGTGGAGGAGGAAAGACCTAGCTCTCTGTGGTTTGTTTATATGTTTATTTCAGATATCAACAGATGTAAAATTGCAATCCAGAAATTACTTACCCTGCCTTTAATAAACTGTTAAAGTTTATCAAACACAAAACTAGGTACAGAAGGTTTTGTTCTAAAGTGGAGGAAAGACTGATATCATGCATTGCGAGTGTAGGTGTGTGTATTGTTTGGGTGCCAGGTGTGTAGAGTATGGTGCCGCTTCTAGTCCTTTCATTTTAAGCCTTATATTACAGGTGCTACTCTGAGATTAAGTAACAGATGAACTGGTTTGACTGAGGGAGTTGAAGTTGCTCATGACTAAACCAGTCTGTGACGTAAAAATAAGAATTAATTTAATGCTTACAGCTAGTGTCATGTGGACAGAAATCTTTTCCATACATACTACAAGGGGGTGGACTGATTTAGACCACGAGTGTGGATATGATCTGAATCCCTGCTTAAACTACTGACTTCGCCTTCAAGGTTAGCCGTACTTTTTTTTTTCTAGGAAATATAATGATTCATGTGTATAAAAAACATTGATACACCGTATGTGGTGGCCTGAAAATTTAAAGCAAACATACATTTCATATTTAATGGGTTAAGACGAATCCGTTTGGCTAAAGTATTTGGGACTCAAAAGCAAACACCAAATGCCCTCGTGATATACACTGATTTGAAAATCATGCAGTGTGATATGAAAAAAAGAAAAAGTCTTTGTTTCACGGATATTTTACATTTGTGCAAGACCAGTCTGCAGGATTTAGCGTGATGGAATGAATCCACTGCATGACCTCCTGCATGCCGAGCTGGGACGCTCGTATTAATGGAGTCATGAAGAAACTGACACGGGTTTATTCACTTCCACAAGACTTCACTGGCAGCTGTCTGCAGCTGCATCATTGTCCAGTGACGTGTAGTTTCAGTGAAGTTTGTGTTTCGAGATCTTTCAACTCCTTTTATGGTCAATGACTCAGGAATGAAGCTTATATGGTCAGGATCATCAGAGAAGTAAAATGCATCAAGCAGACCCATCTTCGCAATCATCCCACCCTACATACGTTTTAAACATGAAGAGAGGCAGCCTTGCTTATATTTCTTTATCTTGATTTGATGTCACAGACTAAAAAGCCTCTTTCTCTATCCCTCCTCTGCCTTTCCACTTTTGCACTCTCCCATCATTCATTCTTGATTATTTTGTCTTTTTTTTTCTTTTTAGGCTTCTCCTCTCATGTCCTTCTCCTCCTGCTCTTGAATTTGTTTCTTAGCCCAGCAGGTCTCTCCTCCTCACATGAAATCCAGATCTGATCTTCATACAACTTCTCTTTTGCCAATTTTTTTTCCTCTCCATCCCCAAACAGTCCAGTCTGGGAGAAGATGAAAGGGCTTACCTAGATTGTGCCTCTGGATTTCTTTCTTTCTTTCCAGGTCTGGTTGGGACCTCAGCCACCGGTTCTGTGTGTGCTTTTATTCAGAGTGTGTACTGGGCTTCGAGTTTGACCTTACATTTTGTTGAAACATATAGAAACACTAGGGCGAATATTGATTTTTGATGCTTTATGAATTTGGTTGTTTGGTTTTGCTTTTGTTTGCCTTCTAACTGATATTGGATAATAACCACTGTATTTTCTTTCAGTTGATCAGCTTTTAAAAAAAAAGAGCTGTAGATTCAGGGATAATATTGAAAAAAATGACAGATTTGGGTTTTGGGATATATGTTTATGCCTGTGTGCGATCTTCTATGTGTGAGTAGATCTCACACATAGTACACTCCTTCAGATTCAGTTAAACAAAAATGTAGATACCATTCCATAAATAGTAAAAACCATGGGACAACTCATGTTACCTTGCTCATACTCAGAATATTTGATCTAATCCTTACTGGTTTTTATCCTGGACAGCTATCAACTGGCTCTCTTTGAAGTAGTGTTGGTCCTAAAATACAGCATGTTTTCATAAAACTGGACATTATAAAGAAACAATACACGTCCTTCTGGATACCTGCTTACAGAAGAAAAAAAAAAGATCCCAAGTGATCCAAACCAATTTCTTCAATCATGTTCAAGGGCAGGTGTTTGGGAGGAGTAAGCAGGGGCATATCTGGGCTGTCACCAACCAAAAAGGAACGGACAGCACACAAACATACCTACAAGGAGAAAAGAGGCCATTTCTAATGCCTACAGTAGTGATTCACATTTTTATTAGTTTTATTTGCATACTTTAAGAGAAGAGTGCAGGTGAGTGAGGTGTGAGGCTTGGTTAGAGTTTGAAAGGCTTCCTCGAAAGCTGTAAGCTTCCTCGACATTAAGCTTTAGGAATAGTGCACTTAAGAAACTTTCTTCTTCTCCTCCTCCTCCAAAAGCAAAGTAACGGCAGGGTTTTATTTCCTCCTTGAAAATTTTCTGTTTCCTAATCCACTGGTGGGAAGGCTCTGCGTGCAGATTGTATTGAGAGGAGCTTTACAATCAAAGCCAATTCTAAACTCTTAAAGAGCACGACTGAACTTTAAAAAAGGCTAAATTAAGTCGACTGGTTTCCTTGAGGTTCTATATCCAGTTCTGCACCTCTCCGTCTTCTCCTCTTTCATTATTTTGCTCTTCTGTCTCATCACCAGCTTGATCTCACTTTCCAGGGCTCTATTTCCTTCTTGTCCTCTCTCATTTCTATCTTGCACATTCTTTATTTCTCTTTTTGATTCTGTCTTTTATCCTCTTCTTGTTTTTCCCTCTTTTTCTCTCTTTCATAACCTCTCTCCCAGCGGGTTTCACTCTCAGTGAATTGACAGAGTATTGAAGTTTCTGACAAACCCTTTAATGCAGGATTAAAGATATCATGGCAGGATTAGTTCCTTCCCTTCATTTCCCCTCCCTCCAAACCCCCACTATTCCCCTTTTCTAGAAACCCTCTCTATTTCACTCCATTCATTCCACCAATAATACCTTTCTCTTATCCCTTTTCCAGCCCTGTAATTTCCTTCAATCTTTTTTTCTCTCTCCACTCGACTTCGGTGTGATCCTGCCCCGATAAGAAAGCTGCATCCACCTCTCAGCCCTCCCACCCTTTGTTCAGGACAGCCAGTCACTGTATAATCGAGCCTTTGCATTCTCTGGTTAAATGTGAGCGCATGGCATGGTCCGCTGCGTGTCAGTGTCCAGCTACTGCTTGTGATGTTTGCATCAAGCAAAAAAATAGTCAAACATGGCAGTACCGTTGGAGAATTAAGACTTTAACTGAATACAAATGTGTGCTTGGTTGTTTGAATATTGAAAGGTTGAGCAAAAACTGGAAGCTGACAGTCTGATTTTGTCTGATTATCTGTGATGTTTAGTTAAATGCCACAGGCAGTTTTTGCCATATGTGATCTCTTCCACTGAGTTACTGCTGCCAGGCCTGTCAAGCTTTCAGTTCTCATAAATACACGCACTTTACAGTGATAATAGTGGAATACTTACCACTTCAATCTTTCTTAAGTTTAAAATAACAGGCCCCTCACTTTAGATCATCGCTTGAACTCTTAATTTTAGCAAGATAGCTCATTATTAGCAAGATGGTTAACTGTTAGAAGGATTTTAACTCTTCTCTCAGTTATCTCATGCAATGACTCCATACATCACACAATGAAATCCCACAGAAATATATTTAATTGCTTAAGCTTAACATGCACCACTTTTATTGAAGTATAAGCTTCTGTTGGAGTTTTCAACCTCCACACATGGCAGTCATGAAACATTTGAGGATGAAAACAAGTGCAAAGCAAGAATTGATTCCACTGAAAATAAACAGCTGTACTTAAACGTTTTGCTAAATGAGGAGCAAAATACTATTTTCTTACTATTATGCTGAGCTTTGCATGATTACCAAGAAATGCTCGCAGGAATTCATATGTCTTAAACCGAAAGGTAGCAGACATTCAGAGCGTAGTTCAGAGGACCTTAGCATGCCTCCTAGCTCCCAGTTTAGAACTGCACGTTCCTGTGAGATGGAGCGCACGATGTAGAGACATAAAAAATGTCTCATTAGTCAGACTATAGTATTTTATATGTAAACCCAGAATATGAAAAGAATAAATCTTAAAGCACCTCATGTAAACACAAAATGGGAATGTTATTGTATTTACATTAAGGTTAGTAACAAGATTGTTGCTCATGTAAACTTGTTAATGTTGTGAATGTGATTTTACCTCTGTGCCCAAAGGGGGACTGTCTGAGCAAAAAATTGCAAAGTTTCTTTGTTCCACTTTAATAAAAGTGGTAGTTAAAGGGAGAGAAAAAAAATTAAAAAAAAAAAATAAAGAAAAAAAAACATAAAAGAGTTACAGGAAACGTCTAATTGCTTAAACTTAAGGTCCAGCAGTTTTATCAAGCAAACTTTATTTTTTACAGTCTTCGAAAGACATTAAAAAAAATTTTTAAATAAAAAAAACAGCCTAAGTAAACCCAACAGATTGCATTATGTCTTCAGATAAGGACTTTTTTCCCCCCTTTTCATAAGACTGGTTTGGCTGGATTTAGCATTAATATATATATATTTTTTTAAATAAATCTACCATTAACAGATAGATGACATGGTGGACAGATAGGTAGGTAGATTGTATTTGCTTTGTATTTAAAATTTTTCTGCATGTTTTTTTCTACATTTTTAGATGTAGAACTTGGCCTCCATCTTCCAAAAACACTATTAAGGGCATTAGGGCCGTAAAAGATGTGTAGCTTCTACCTTACATATAATTTTCTCTCCTGTAACCACTGTTTCAAAGAACCAAAGAAAGCTTGAGGTTTACCTGTTTTATTGACACAGGTGCCCTCAGTTACTGCTCTGTCTGCATTTGAAAATGTCATTAGTTAATATTATCACTCTTATCATTTATCATGATTTAGCCGTGAACATTCAAAATTAGGTCAATAATTTGAGACATTTTAAGTGCCCAAAATGATATTGTCAGTTTATCGCGTGGTTTAAAAGTGATCATTAAAGTACAAACTGGCCCATTCCTTAGATGTTTATTTGTTTATTCATTTATTTGGAAAGGTATAAAAGAAAATCATATTTAATAAGTCTTTTCAGTGCCACACCAATAAGCATATGAAGAAATTCAAAGCTTGACAGACTTGCCATGCCCAGTAACAGATGAACAGGGGTTTAATGGACGATTGCCAGCTAATAGTCAATTGCCAGCTCTGTGCTGTCTACTGCAGTCTGCATGCCTGCCTCGCACCTCTACTGAGCCAACCAGTAATGTGTCCTCCTGCCCTCCAGGAAGTGCCATAACTGGGATGGAGCCCACTGTAGACTCGGTGGTGGCGCAGCCGCTCCCTGCCTACTGGTACTATGTGTTGGCAGGAGGAGGTGCCACCTTGCTGTTGATCACTGTAACCGTGGTGACGATAATGTGCTGTCATCGCTACCATTGGGCGACCAAGAAGACCAGCAGCAGCCATCAACATTCAGTGATGTACCACAACAGCCAGCAAGCATATCAGCGAGGTCAAGAAAGCTCTTACCAGAACCAAAACCTCAGCTGTAATCTGATTCACAGCCCCAACCAAAACTACCTGTACCCAGGGACTGGTCAAAGTCTTGAACCCATGCTCACCATAACACTGGAGAAAGGTGACAGCTATGACTTCCAGTGTTGAAAAGACCAGATGCAAGTGAAAGATACATTTTCATTAGAATAAATGCATTAAAGAGTGCAACAACTCCCCTAAATGAAGGGAGACAGAAGTTACTCAGCATAATCTTCATGATAGAGCACTCCAACTTGTGCAGCTGATGAATGATCTAATGAAGTGATCATAAAACGCTGTTGGCTGAAACTGGCAGAATGACAACCCAACCTTTAATTGCTATCCCTTCATGGTGAGAGCACTAAAGATGGATGAGCTTCAGTCTCCAACTCTGATAGCTTGATAAGTACAGTACTTTGCTACTTTTTTGATGTCCTTTACAACATGCTGATGTTTAGATGCCCACTGCCACCTGTAAATGAGTTGGATTACGAACAATGTAACTCACAGTTAGACAGAGAAACTGTGGACAAAAGAGGCTGCATGTACAATGGGAGTGTTGCTCTCTAAATGTATGAGCAGGATGTTTGGTCTGCAGCGTGGACACCAGTGCCCCCTAAATACCCCATCTGAAGGAGGATTTTCACACAGGTGGAGAGAAACACTGTGTTTGTGTGCAGCAACCAAAGTGATGGCTCTTTCTTTGGGACTGAATGAAGCTGCAGTTTATTTGTCCACATGACTTTCACACACTTAAAGAAAAAAAAGGGTTTAAAGCATTTGTCTGCGAAAGGCAGAGGCATGCAGTGCAATGCAGCATTGGTCTGTGGATCGTACAGATGGCTTGGAAAATCCCACCGGAATATGCACGGACACTTCCAAAATTATTTTCCTTTACGTCCTGGGTATGCCTTTTTTTTTTTTTTGTGCTCTAACAATGTTGCCTCTTCACACTCAGAATGAGGTGGTGCCTCAGTGTCAAATGTGAATGTGGGTGGATGCAGTTTTGAGCCACCATTTGCTGCCTAGAGTTCCTGTCTGTGAGTTAATGTTAAAACTAAAAACCACCCTGTGATTCTGTGTCCTGATTGAGTTAGACTAGAGCTGAATAAAACAGGGGGGAAAACACAATCATATGCCGAGTATCTGAATGTGGACTTTTTTTTTTTTTTGTCTATCTGTGAAAGTACGATGATCATAGAATATTTTCTAAGGACATAAGCCATTTTATATATGCAAATATACATATACACACACACACATTATATATATATGTATATGTATATGTGTGTATATATATATATATATATGTATATTATATATGTCTG
>JAOWBL010004552.1:0-11026 GCA_028564865.1 Zenarchopterus dispar | reverse complement strand
TATATATATAGTCTTGATTTTATGAATTTCCTTCAGAAGTGGTGTCCTCTTTGGCTTTCAACCATGGAGTAGTTCAATATTAAGGGGATAGGCTTAATCTGGGTAATCGAAATCCTTTCCAATTGCCTTGTAGACTTCAGAATTATGTTGTATTATAATTGTATTCCATATGTTCTAACAGAGATATATTTTCTTAACTCTTGTGAAAAATAATCTGGAAATGATTATATCTCCTGTTTTATAATCTACATCTGTCATTCATTTGTCGTTTAGGTCAAGGGATCACTTTCCTCTGACACACTAATTTTAAGGAAAATCACGAACAGTAACAGATTACTGGTGTCTTGCCTGTTGAGGAGGTTCCAGTTACCAAGCTTCAGCTGTATGGAGTTTGCAGGAATATAGTTGTGCAGGTCAACAAGCTTTGGGAAGAAATGTTTGACAACCTCGGCAGCCATCACTGCGGAGGGTCCAGCAGGGAGACACAGTCAGCTCACAAGTAAATAAGTAAAACAAACAGACATTTGAGCCCCTAAACGATGTAAACATTTAAATAGGATTATTGCAGATGGAGAGATGCGTGCAAAGTAATGGCCAGATCATATTACTCTTGTTGCTTGTTTGGTTACGTGCTTCCTGTGGACTGCTAGCATAAGCAAAAGCATAGAGATGCGTTACCCCCATCGCTGAAGTCTCTTGAAATGTTTCTTTTGGGCCTGGACAGAGGTATTTGATCTATCCATGCGAACAAATCCTGTAGTTTGTCATCGTTAAGTTTTCTGTCCATAAGTCTTAGAATAACGTCTGCTTCTGAAGAGTTTATAAAAACCCAGAGAGTTACAAGGGTTAGCTTCCCTCGACCCGGAATGTTTGCTTCGTTACTAGGCGACCGTTGATGAACTATGGCAACTATTGTGCAGATGTAAAGAAGGAGAAAAACGAAGGTGTATCAATCAACGTTTATTTCAAGCTGAACAATAAAACAAAGAACATTAAAACAAATCTCAGTAATGTTCTAAGATAACATTTTAAGAAAAATTAAGGCAGAACCATCTTATTATGGCATTATAAATACAGGTTAATATCAAATATCTAAAATAAAAATTACAATCAAAGTGTCAGGTACATGAAGTCATTCAAGTGTACATGGGTTAGTACAAAAGTAGAAAAAAAATATGTCCATTGTCTATTTTAGAAAATATATAAAGTGCCTATTTAACCTCTCTGGACAGATTACTGAATGGCAAAAAGGCCCGGGAAACTACTGGGCTCCTGTAATGATGCAAAACAGCCAAAATGAGATACTGAGGAGACAAAGAATAATCACCAAAAAGACACAAGACAATTAGGCAATGCAAATTAACCAAAAACACAAGACTGTTCTTTAAAAAAAAAAACTAAACACAAACTGAGAAAACAAACAAAAAGCAGTCTCAATTCAAGAAAAATAGATGTTTAAAAGAGATACGCAATAGCGACAAAGAGACACAAAATGACCAAATATGAGACACAAATGTGGCACAGAGGAAGGAAGCAAAGAAATACAACCCTATTGGGCTATATGCAGCACAAAATAATACTGTTTCGCTATTTGACCAGAAATTGCAGCAAAATGATGAATCACAATACTTCTAAAGTTGAGTTAAAAGTGAGAGAAAAAAAGTACAAAAGATAAAATGTCACTAAACATCTCTTTGATGTACAGCTAGAGAGACAGAACCATCTCAAACATCACCTACACAGTGGCTATTTTATGTCTCTTTTACCGTGAGTGTCGCAAGTAGGACGCATCCCCCCCAAAAAGAAAAAAAAAGTCTTCTATGGATCCCAAAGAAAAATTGACTTATCTGATCAGTGTTTGAGAGACATTTTAAAATCCATTTATATTATTTTTTTAATACAGTACCAAAATCAGGTAAGAGAACAGTAACTTATAATATAGTTGTTTACATTTTTATTATTATTATCCTGGTTTTAGGTTTCACCATTTTTTTTCTTGCATGTAAGTGTCCTGGTTGTTTGTATAGTTCAGCATCCTTGTTTAGATCAGAATACTCAGTAACATATTCAGAATTAAAAAAAAAAAAAAAGTCTGGATATGAAATTATCCCAGTTCCTCAAAGCAGAACAAAACATGCAGCATACAAGGAAAATTAAAAATATCCAGTTATAACCAGGATATAACCAGGATAACCACATGTAAACAGAAACATTGATAGTGCAGCTGCATCATTTAAAAAATCCACAAATCCCTGAATCAACACAGTAAAAAAAAAAATCCCTTAAAGATAAAAAAAATAATAATGGCAGAAGAATCAATTGACATTTATAAAGCCCTCAAACTGAGTCAGTCAAAGATGGCTTCAGGTTTGCTTCTACATGCTGAAGACATTAGCAGGACACAGACACTGCTAATCCACAGAGAAATTATAATTGATAGAAAAACTCTATCATTTTATGTTGTTAATCCTTCAGTGGATCTTGTTTTCACTTTTAAACAGACAAGTGTTTGCTGTGCACATCTTCATGGTCCTTCAAAGTGAGACAGAAAGCAACATAATACCAGGGTGAACTACTCTCTGTTATCTTGGCCTGCTGGGGGGCATCAGGGCAATTCTCCCTCCAGGCTGTATTAAAAAAAAAAACAAAACAAAAAAAAAAAAAAACAATGTTAGAACATGTACTTTGGATGAACTGGTGGTTCATTTCCCCATATTGACCTCATGTTTATTTGACTCTGTCAGATCCTTTGCTTTTCAGTCAGGAGAAGCTTACTGTGCCCAGTAACTCAACAAGAGTGAGCCACTGCTTGTTCATGAAACTGCTATGTTGGGACTATGCCAAAAACCACAGATGTCTTTATAAACGTGAATGCCTTTATTGGGATTTAGGAATGTCTGAATGCTGATTGCAGCTATGTCAACTGTTGGAAAGTCCAGTTCACTCTGTCTGCCTGAATACGTACCAACTGAGTGTGTGGCAGTGAAGACAGGACTGCAGGCGGTTTTGCTTTCACTGGAGGCACGGGAGGCTTTGGCTTCATGATCTTAGAAACAGGACATTCATATTTTAAAAAAGCAGCAAAGGCAAGGGCTACCAAATGTGTGAATCCCAACATCAGGTTTAAGTGCCTTCTAATATCACTTACTGGTTTTGTTGCAAGGGGTGGAAGAGGTCTAGATGGAGGTAACGGTTTTGACTGTCAAAAAAAAGTATCAAAATTTCTAATAAGTAATCCATAACTTGTATGAACAAGCAAATGGAGTTGTTCAACAGAAAATAGCATTAAAAAAAGACATGCTGCTTAAATCATTGTCCCACTTTACCTCATTATAAACTGGCATCCTTGAAATGGCTGGTGGCTGCATGAATAAAAACATTTATTTAATGGTTGAAATGTGATGCTACAGTTCAGTAAAGATGAAGGACTAACTCTGATTACCTGGTAAACCTTTGCTGACTTAGGAACAGCTGGAGATTTTTTGGGTGGCTGTAAAGAGGGAAACCACAAAGAATAGAAAGCAAGAGATTCATTACTTTTTTCAAGCTTAAATTCTTAAATGCTTTTGCAGCTTGAGTTTTATTAATGTTCAGTTTATGATTTAGAATTGCTCATTGTTTGTCATCGAGTGACTCAGGGACAGTTAAAGAGCCTCATTTCTTGCTGTGTCTGCATTTCTGAATTGCAGACATAAATGGAAATATGTCTAATGCAGACTCGATGACAGTCTGAAACTGAGGCTTACCTCTGGAGCTGCTCTGCACGGTTTCACTTCTCCAGTCTCTGGTTTGATAGCAGCAGGAAACAGGGGTCTACAGACTTGAGTGGCTGATGACTCCAAAAATCTAGGCTGACTAATGTGTGCAGATCCGAGACGAGGGCTGCTGCGTGCACTGCTTGACTGAAACAATGGGTTTGATTGTCCTGAGGTGGTTAGGCCTCTGGAAAGAAAAAGAAGAAAAAATGCATAAAAGAGCCAAAATTAGAGACAGAAAAGATAATACGGTTTGTTCACATTGTTAAGGTATGTTGTGATTTAATCAAAACTGAGAAAAAGCCAAAAGAATCTTAACCTCTTCTTAGGTTGTCTTTTCTTGAATATCAGACAACCAATAATTAGCGCCAACAGCAGAAGTACACCAACCACCAGTGACACAAACAGCACAACCAGGCCCGACTCTACACACACACAAACACACAGCAGATTATGTCAGGGTACGTCTGTAGCTCAAGGATGAGCAATAACATAGATCACTTGTTCAGCGAACAAAATTCACTGTAACATCATTACTTCATTTGTACAGACTAACAGGGAAATTCCACCAAATCAGGGTTTGTTTGTGCGCATCAGAACAGACAACTGTTGTTTTAGAGTCTATGGGAAGTATTAAATCTTGTTGGAAAACAGAGTCTTGCGAAAGCCATGATCTTTAACAGGTCAAGCATGTAAAAAGAAGATATCTGTGCATACATGTGCCTGTAAGGACAGACAAACACTAGAAATACAAATACCTTCAGTCAGCTCTGAATGCAGCACATCACAGAATGGTGGAGCCCATCCAGGATCACAGTGACACCTACCCTCATGGTTGCACACCTATCAGAGACCCCACAGTTAGTTGTGTTGTCATGCCTCCACAGCACTCCTGTATGGTGACACATTATTACTTCAACACAAGTTCTTACCCCGTGATTGTTGCATTTGGATGAGCAGTCATTCGTTCCATACGCTTTAATGTTTTTGATGTCCTCACATTGTTGATTGTAGCATACCTAAAGAAAACGCATTGCGAAGATGTCAACCTGCACAGACCTCGGATCGGCTTTTTTTGCTTATGCGATCTGTTTAGAAGCAATTTTCCTACCATATTGTTGCCACACTTGGTGCCAGTAGGAACCATTCCCAAATCTGAGGGATAGTTGTCATCAGGGTTCATGGTTGCCTTATTGCATATTACTCCATTTCCTATTTCGTAAAAAGACTTTCTAGATGTCACTGGAAACTCCCATCCACCGGAACAGAAAAGCGTTCCACAAGATTCATCTCTGAAACCAAACAGCACCAAAAAGTGATTAATGCAAAAACCACCAGTGCAGCGCTGATATTATGTGCTATCATTGGCACTGTTGTGGATTTGTGAATACATACCGACTAGGACATCTCTGGCCAAACATTGTCCGCTTGCAGTTACCATGTAGATAGAAACAAGCGTCTACAGCTACTTCAGCATCTGAACATAGTCGTTACACAAACGATGGTATGGTGAGTCTTGATGAGTGAGAATGAAGGCACATTTAAATCACACGGTCATTTCTAGGTATTTCACCTGGTCCCCACAGTTTCCGGCAGTGTTCTTGCCGTGATGGACATTCCCCATTGTAGCAGTATCCTCTTCCATGGTTGCACGGCGAGCCATTTTGGGTGAAGGCGTCAGTCGGACACACTGCAGAAAGGCCAGTGCAATATTCTGCCAGGTCACAGTCTCCTGCCTTTTGTCGACAGATGCGGCCTGCTGACTTCAACTTCAGAGAGAAGAAAAACACAGATGATGCTGCACCTACTACTGAAATATATCCATTCACACAAACCCAGTCAGATGGTACAGTTAGACTATGCCTCCAAATACGATAACATAATTAGCGTCTTCATTCATGTCACGAGTAGCGGACACAATAAATAGTTCTTACTTTGCAGTTGTGGCAGCATTCTCCTTCTGCACACTGAGCTCCTGCGTTCAGCTTGCAGGTGGTGGCATTGCAGCAGGGATTCTTGCATTCCTATAAATCAAAATATTCCAAATCAGTTTCCTTTGTGTACTTTGATGATGCCATTTTGAATGTACATTTATTTGGAGTTTAGAATGCACAAACCTTCACAGTGCCACAGTCACACTCCTCTCCAGGTTCTAAGAAAGCATTTCCACATACTGGCCCCCCATAGATGCGATTGGTGGAGGGAGTGTCCAGTAGACAGGAAGGGTTGACCTCCTCCAAGAATCTGCTGAGCTGCTGCTCACTGCAGCTGCTGAACTCCTTGGGATAAATATTCCTAGAAGATCGCAAGAACATCTCACGTTATCCTTGGGTTTGAAAACATGTGGGAGTTTATGTGCATGTGGGAAAATGAGCTTACCCAACCCTGTCAGCCATGATGCAGCCACTTTTTGATGTGTCTGAACCACAGACACAGTTTTCAGTATCATGAGACAAACCCAAGTTGTGACCCATCTCATGTGCAATAGTAGAGGCCACTCCGATTGAGTTGATGTTATGATCCTAAGGAGACAAGTATAAGTGAGGTTAATTTCACACAATTCTAATTCAATACCATTTATAAATTTATAAATGAGAAGTAGTTTTACCTCATTGACAGCTCCGGAGTTAGAGGTGCACATGGCATTGATGTTTGCTAAGCCAACAGTGTCGCCATTGAAATCCACACCTCTGAATGACGAAAAGGTAACATATTTAGGCTTCTTCTGTTAGAGTTTAATTAAACATCTGTTTGTCCTTCTGCTGGTCAGTTAAAACAGCAAGAAGCATCTCTTACGTGATGAACTGTGCATTGTCATGTTTGATCCTTGACAGCAGGTGCCGTCGACGCCACTCAAGGAAGCGACCTAGGGTGACCTCAGGGTTGGTGCTGACCTCTATCTGATCTTTGTCTGACCAGATAACTAGATTTACCAGCATCACACGGATACCCACAGGGCGATACAGCTGTGACAGAGCAGAGAACACGAATAACTAAATTATAAGAAGAAACTAAAAGCAATGTTTATAAATGTGTAAAAAGAATTACTGCCAGGAGACTACTTGCAGTCTTTGCTTTCAAGTTCACGTATGAAAACTGTCATCTTAGGTGTGAAAATGAACAATTTAGATTTTACAGAGATCTTCCTCTTCTATTTATATTGAAGTCTGATGAAGCGCCAGACAAAAATCTTACAGATTTAAATCCCTTTATGACCATCAAACATACCTTATCCACATGGTTTGCTACTTCAAGAACCCTGCTTTTTATAGTCGCCAAACTGCCAAACTTCTTGTACTGGAAGAAATTATTACATAAATTAGTCAAGCAATCAATAGCATCTTACATTTACAAAGATAATCACTCATTCCATTGTGTTACTTCCAATGATCTCTCACAGGTTGCATCAACACACTCACAGACTGAGGCAAAGAAAAAAAGGGGATCAAACCTCTTGGTTGTCCACCACCACAACCAGCTCCACTGTCCTGGCTTTTCTTGTATGGTCTTTGGTCTGGGCTCTGCTTCTCTGGGTAACACAAAAGGAGGAGAATATTAAGAGCAGCAAAGATTTTTGTATGAACTTATTTAGATTCATGTAACAATCAGTTTTCTTTCTTTCTCTTTTTTTTTTTTTTACTTTGGATTTTTTAAGCAGAAGAGTGCTTGATTGTTGCAATAAGAAGCACATTTTCAATGACCATACACAGAAGATGATGAATTGTCCTCTCTTATTTGTTTACTGGATTCTGACAGAATTTATAGATAAATGGATAATAAAATAATTGGCCCTTTGGAAAAGATGTATAAAAGACTTCACGCTTATCTTTACCAATGCCTAGATCTCCAATCTGAAACAATGAAACCAAGATTCTTGAAAAGTTTTAAAATCATTATGAATCACCGTGAAGGTGAGTTATTTATTTATACTTTAGGTAATATGTGTATCTATTGTAATTTTTTTTAGTTTGTTTTATAGATGAGGAATTTTTGTTGAAAAAAAATTTAACAACTATGTCTCATTTATACCATTCCATCTTTTTTTTTTTAAGCTGCTAGAGTGGACCAAAGTGCTGTACAGTGAAGTAAATAAAAATGTCCAAAATTAAAACATAATAAAAACAGAACATTCCATTGACATGAAAGCAAAATATAAAAATAATTAGAAAAAGATAAATAAATGAAAATAAAAACAACTAAAATAAAATGAGTTAAAAAGGAATTTAAAAAGAGATTAAACAAAATAATATAAAAACAGCTAAAAATCAACATGTTATGTGGTGCGAGACAGAAAGGAAAGGAGCCTGTGTAACCAGCAAGGATAGATCTTTCCACATTTTTTTGGTGCCACAACTGCAAAAGCACAACCTCCTCTGAGCTTCTTCTTTCTTTCTTTTTTTTTTTTTTTGGCCCACTCAGGAGCAGATGATTAGTTGGCCTGAGAGAGGGGGAGGTTGTGTAAGGATGCAGCAGGTCAGAGAAATAGTGTGGGACTGGACTTAAGGACTTAAAAGCACATAACATAATTTAAAATGGCTCCTAAAATGCACAAGCAGCCAGTGCAACAAAGCTAAAATGGGCAAAATGTGATCTTGTTTATATGTGCCAGTTAAAAGACGTGCAGCAGTGTTCTGAATCATCTGCAGACGAGCAACAGAAGACCCACGAACCCCCCCCATAGAGTTCATTACAGTAATCCAGCTGACTGGTGACAAACGCATGGTTTAATGTTTCAAAGTGCTGCCTTGTGAGAATGGGTTTTAGGCTAGCCAACTGCCTCAGCTGGAAAAAAAACTTCACTTCACCACTGCTCTGATCTGGCTCTCAAGCTTGAGGTCAGAATCCATTTTAAAATCGGGATTTGTGATTGTTGTTTCCATGTATTGAGACAGGTGACCCAGATCTAGAGAGCAGCTTTTAGTTATGCCACCAAAAATCATCACTTCTGTTTTTTCCTTGTTAAAATTTCAAAAGTTTTGAGCCATCTTTATGTCATCGAGACACTTGAGTCAAGCGGGAGCAGGTACAGAGAGAGCAGAAGAGGGCCTAACACTGAGCCTTGTGGAACCCGATATGATAGGTTGCAGAGGAGGACACAGAGTCACTGATGCTAACACAAAACCTTCAATCTTTCAGGGAGGATCTGAACCATTTGTGCTCTGCCACTGATGCCCACCCACGTATCTAAACGAGAAATTGAATTTTTGTGGTCCACTGTGTCAAAAGCAGCAGTTAAATCTAAAAGCACAAGAATAACAGTCTCCAAAGTTAGTGTCTGTGTCTTTATGGTATGGGTCATTTTAGACCCACTGTCATTTTGTATATCTTCATTTGATCATTTTTGATTTCTTTGCACCCACTATATTTTTTGGCAGTCCTTTTAAAGGATCGTTTTATCTCTTCAAACATTTAGTTTTGTAACCTCTATTGTGTCTTGTATTGTGTTTGTTTGGGGGACATTGACACAATTTGATGCAAACACAAATCTACTGATACAGAATTTTGGATTGTGAGAGTTTTGAGCCATAGTTAATTTTTTTTTTTTTTTGCCTATGCCTTTTATGGCTTTTTGGTTGCAGAATGTAAAACTGCACTATAAAATATCAACATTTATCAAAATAATCTTTGAATATGTCCATGGTGTCTTTACCAGACTGCCAAGCCGGAATAGTCCAGAATAATGAGCTCCATGATCGTAGAAACTGGTGGTGTTTCCATGGGAACAGGAGCTCCTCTTCTTCCTCAGGTGTCTGTAGTTGTAAACGGCATGAAGACCCTCATCACTGGGAGCTTCAAAACTTTGTCTGCCATCCTGTTCTCCTGGTTGCCCACTGGCCAGTGGTTCGATGAGGTACACCTGGTCATAGAGGGTTACAAACCCCCTGCAGAGCACAGCAAAAACTTCAGAGCAGATAAAGCTGGTCACAGCTGAACTAAAGATATGACTCAGATTTAATTAAATTTTGTTCTCCTTTTAGGGAAACATTTGTCGTTTCATAGTTAAAAGATAAAAGTAGGGTTACAGTAACTTTACTCACTTTATTCCTGAGCATAATCCAACACTGGCAGACGACTCCTCCACTCCAACTATGTGCCCATGGTAGTAGCATTGAACCTGGAAAGAAAATTAGAATTTTTGAAAAAAATCAATGAATATGTTTGGTTCTCTGGAAATGTGGTGTAATTACACATGAAATTCAATACATGTCTTAGTCATAATTTATGTGTCAGTTCCTTGTCAAAATAAGAACTGCTCTGTGTCACTCCTCATCAAGAGGAACTTTGAGATTGAGAAACATATGTTTCTGCCATCAGAACTTTTGCAATACTAGGATTATCGTCCCATCATGAAAGTCACAGTGATAAGTCAATTTGGGTCAAGTTTTAGGATGAAACTTGAAAAGCCCTGCTTCCTATATATAACAGTTACATGTATTGACTTTGATCTTGTTCCAGGATGTGTCTAAAATTACAAGAGGAGAGTAGCTATAATAATGTTTTAACAAACCACTATAATCAAACATCACACAACCACTGACCCTGGGTGGGCAGATAGCAGAATATCCTGTCCTTGCCCAACCAAGTTTATATGTCATGTAATTACTGTGTCTTACATGAATGAAGTAAGTATTTGAGGTAGCGTTATCATGTTAACCTTGCTGTCAAGATTATATAGACATATTTTTCCTGTCAGACTCAGTTTAAAAAAAAAAAAATTGAAAAACTACATACCTCGGAGTCTGTAGTTGACACTTCAGAGCCTTGATCGGAGTAGGATGTCACAGTAAAGTTTTTCCCAACAAGATTCCTGATAAGATAATATTTCATATTTATAAGTGATATTGGTTAACACTTGGTAGATTAAAAAAATCAAACTCTTCTTACTTGTTCTTTTCCAGATGTAGAGTGTAGTTTTTCCCTGCAATACTCACAGAGTACTGGAGTGCGTCAGGATATTTCTATGCATACACAAAAGAAGAGCAGAAGATGCTTTAAAAGCAGTCTTTAAATATTAGAAACATTAAAAATTTGATTTTAAAACCAGTGAATGAGAGGTTGTTTTACCTTGTGTGCATCAGGATCATCGTTAAGAGACAAATCCTTTAGCCTCAGAGGTGTCACTGTTTGATACTTTATCACATGAGGCAGAGTCCTCACATTGGCTGCAATTATTCCTGCAAGCATTAGGAATAGTTTGAAAGAAAGAAAGAAAGAAAGAAAGAAAGAAAGAAAGAAAGAAAGAAAGAAAGAAAGAAAGAAAGAAAGAAAGA
>JAOWBL010004548.1:0-11028 GCA_028564865.1 Zenarchopterus dispar | reverse complement strand
ATACATACATACATACATACATACATACATACATACATACATACATACATACATACATATATACATACATACATATATATATATATATATCAGTGCTTTATAAATAAAGTTGGTATAGTACTTAGTTATTTAATATCGAACTAAGTTAATTAGTTTTTCACATGGCAGAAGCTCAACGCCATAAACTCAGACATCATCAAGACGACCAGCGGGTCAAAGTGAGCACGAGGATGGTGATTTAAGTGACTCTGAACATGACATGGTTATTGATGGCAGATAAGATGGTCTTAGCATTTCAAAAACTGCTCATCAATTGGGACTTTCACAGAAATTCATTACAAGGGTTTGCAGAGAATGGTCGAACAAAAAACAAAAAAAAGAAAAAGAAAAAAGAAAAAGGAAGCATCAGGTCAGTATTACTGGTCTGGGTGAAAATGTATTCATGTCAGAGGTCAAAGGACAATGGCCAGATTGGTTTGAGATGCTAGAAAAAGAACACTAACTCAGAAACTACAAGTTACCACTAATGTTTGTAGAAAACCGTCTCTGAAAGTACAACATGTACAAACTTAAAGCTGGTGTGGTATGTCTGAAGGAGACCACATCAGGTGCAACTCCTATCAGAAACAGAAACTGGACTACAGTTCACATGGGCTCACCAATATGGGACACTAGAATACTGGAAAAAAAACATTACCTTATCTTTTTGATTTTTACTGCAGCATTCAAATGGTAGGGTCAGGATCAGAAGAAAATGTAAGGATTCATCCTGCCTTGTTTCAGTGGTTCAGGCTTGTGGTTTTAGTGTAAGGAGTATTTTCTTGGCACATTTAGACCCTTTAATACCAAAAGAGTATTGTTTAAAGATGGACAAATTGCATTTTCTTTTCTTCCAATTCCAACTTCCTGATTTTTCTTAAGGGTCTGAGTTACTGAAGTCAATTTTGGCAGACTCCTTTTTCTTTCCTAGAGTTATAATCAGCAGCCTACATGAACTTCATCCAACAATGAAAGACAGCAGAGGCTGCAGGCTACATGCTCTACTTGCTTTACTTTTAGCTTCTTTATATTTACAAGCTTCATAATATTGAGCATGTTCAGCAGCACGTTGGTGCTCTTTTAAGTGATGAATGAAGTTTGTCAAAAACATTTCAATTAGCGGAAAAGTTTTAAAACTTCCTCAATACATTTCCAAGTGAAGTGGTTCCAGCAAGGCAACTCTCAAAGGCTTGAAACAAGACAACTGGACTTTTTTTCTAGAAGACATTTCACCATCAATCCTGAAGATATTCAAGCTGATCAACTGTAAAAGTCACATGCAACCCACTGACTCTTCCTCCTGAGGGATGAGAGAGTCTTTTGTTCTCTGTCAGTGGTTCTGGTTCTGGTCACATTTTCATTTCCAGCCTTGAATCTCCAACTCAGCTGGTTTCACAACCATTCTAACCTCGATTCATCTGTCTACTCACTTCACATAAATCATGTATGCAGCAGGGTTTCCACTAGGAATTTTACTGTTTCTTATAGTATCCCAAAAATAAAAAAAAAGACACATCACGCGGGATGCATCCTTGACAGTTAGACTCTTATTATGTGTTAATTTTCTATAGAAATATTAAATATTTGGTCATATGTGAAAAATCACATGTACTGTAATACCAGTGTGTGAGGTGACGCACGTGGAGCTGTCCACACCAGGACATGTTTTTAAATCAAGGTTTAAACAACCTCTACAGGACTGGTGTGAGCATCAGTGTGCTTCTTTTAGCTTCAGTATTCTGCAGCTGTAACCACCAGTCCAAGCCAAGCCCCAAACATCAGTTTTATACTACACTGTTACCACTACAAGCATACAAATACATGTGTAGATGTCCAAATACTAATTCGACACATTTAACCTCATTCTATCCTGCATAGTTTCCAGCTTTGGTTCATGGGCAGGATATCATTAATGGTATATTCAAATTTTCCTCCTTCTGTCTTTAAGGTCTGTATGGAAGAAAACAAACTGTGTAATTGTGTACAATTACTGTGCTTTTGTGTTTTTAACATAAAGAAATGAGACAGCTGGTGATATAGTGTACATTTCCATCTCAGATGTACATTTCTACTTTGGCTCTTTCCAGATGAGGAAACCTGAAGAGGCAGCTTTTGTCATTTTCACACAGCTCATGACCGTGTGGATCATCCTTCATTGTGCTCTGTTCAAGTTTGAAGCTCTAAGTTGTTACAAACTTCTGCAGCAATCCACAGAGTTTTTGTTTTGGTTAAGATTTATCTCAGCGCTTGGATCAGCTCACTTCAGTGGTCCATCCATGAAATGCATTGTAAAGGTTTCCAAGACAGATGGACATAAATAACTTTAAGATGAAAAAAAAATAATTAAAAAAAAACATGAAAAGAAGGTATGAAATTAGATTCAAACAGCAGTGAAAATGTTACTGAAACTACTTTGATTGTGTCTATACTTTTTTCTGTTGTAGTTTCATGTTAAAATATGCCGTTCTTAGAACCTTCTAAATTGATTTTTGGTCATTTAAATTTGTTTAAATATTAGCTTAAATATTTGGGAAAATGTCAACATCAACATGCAAACTTAAGTCTTCTTTTTGTCTGTGGATCCTTTGCTTGATTTTTTTAGGGCATTCATAATGTGTTAATCCAGTGATTCCCTAACACTTTCTGGTGGGCCCCTTTTTGGTGCTTAAGAACATTTTTGCGCCCCCCTCTTTTTGCCCCTCCCTGGAATACACACTGTCCAACCAGACACACACACACATTTGATTTTCACACTGCAGTTTTTTTTCACACCTCTACCTTTTTTGAATTCACACTGAGCCACTGCAGACCCCCCTTACCCTCAGCCCCCACACACACACTTTGGGAACCTATGCATTAATCTATTAGAGCAGCTAGTAGTGACATTTGCTTACAATGTACCTTGCATAACCGAAGGTTGTTCTTTCAAGCTTTTGTATACTTCACTGTATATTACGATTTCTTTCAATCAATACATTTTTTAAATTAATGACATTACCCAGTAAAATGTAGTAAGCTATTACAGAACCTTTTAAGACAGTTTCTTTCCACTTCTAACTGTAAATTTTATAAAATGAGTTTAGGTTTAGAGGCATGTTAAAAGATAACTTTATAACTTTTGAGCTTTAATCGACACTGACAGTTTCCACTGTTAATCAACTATTTTTTGATTTTTTAATACAAAGGAATAATATTAACTTTTTTTCTATGTTACATGCTTATTGCAGGAATGGAAACTAACCTCAAAATCAGATATGAAACAGGTGGTCAAGGCTGAATTATTATACTTCCAACTGCTGTTTGACAACTTGGAGTTTCTTGTTTGGTAACTTGCTTATATTGACGTTGACATATGTAAAATTATTTTCAGTACAAATACAAATCTGCATCTGAATTCAATACTAGTGTGTGTGGGAGCCCTTAGTTATGCTAAATTCATTAAATGTTTTACTTGCAAAGCAGGAAATGCTGAAAATTCCTTAAGCATTTCATCTGCTAAACAACTTAATCCCATTTATATAAGGACCATGAAAAAGTAGAATGTGTTATAAATGAAATAGGTTTTAACAAACAGTGTGTACTTTTGCATTTTCATAGTATACACACACTTTGTGTGTGTATATCAATGGGGTTGCCAAAAAAAAAAAAAAAATTACTCCATCCTCCACTAATCCAACAATAAAGGCTATTTATAAAACAAACCTGGGAGACTTGAGCTGCTGATTTCTGCATTCCTAGTTTGAAAAGACACTATGAGCTGGGTTTTCTCACTACACACCCCCTCACACACACTAATCCACAGGCAGCCCACTTTGCATCTGCGGCTGGGTCCGAAAAGTCAACCGAGCCTTGTGGTAGTTTGTCAAACTGTGTCTTTGTTGGCAACTTATGCTTAGAGCTTTCAGTGTAATTTCAAGAGCATGTTGGATGTCTGCCTTGCTGAAGTAACGAGAAAGCCAATCATTAAAATCAATAAGCTCCTTGAGATGACAAAGAAGTGGAATTTCACCCAAATATAGCCCATCGATGAGTGAGTTATAGGAACACAGTGTGACAGATTAATGTGGTGTGTGGGAGAAAACTAGTGAAATTTGTTAAAAATGGCCAGCTCCAAATTTTTGGAAAAAGACACATTTGGCTAACTGTCATATCTGACATTTCTGAGCTGCTAAAATCATCAGGATCCTATTACAGCTTTCAGTGAAAAACTACAATTAAGAAAACACACTGGCTGTGGTTTACAGTAGGGATTTTTTAAATTCCTTCAGGGTGATAAAGTGTGTAGAGTTATATGAGGGCATGTGTTTAGAAAGACGTTTCTGCTGAATAGTAAATGGTGTGTGAAATGATGGTCATGTCTGTGAGAACACATTACATTTCCAGTGAAGAACATCCACAGCTCTGTTTCCAGGAACCTTTCTATCAACTGTACTAATGGCGATATTGACGACTAACTCTGGACCAGATGGCAAAAGAGAAAACCCTAGCCAGGAAGGGCCCTGACTAATCTGCTGCTGGTTGGAGAATTAGTCAGTTGACTACATGGAGAAGGTCCAAACTCAAATGAGTCTGTTAATGAGAGTATGAGACAGATCAGCCATTAAGTTTACAATAAATGTTCAATTCAAATTAAACACTAACTGATGAAAAATGCATGTGTTCACAAAAAACAAACATAAGTCAGTGAAAATGTTCTCTATGTAACAAGCCACATAGCAGAGGGAATTATAAAAATGATTACTAGGATTATTCAAACTTTCTTTCAAAAAAATACTAACAGAAAAACGATGTTAGGCTTTTTCAACCACATTTAAAAGATCTAAACAGCTCATATGAAGTTATTCAAACCTGAATAGAAGCTTTTTAGACCATATTAAAATGAGCTGACACTGAACTTGAATGATCATTTCTATGTAAAGTCTGGAGCTGCATGGTTGGATCATTAAGACCCTCTCCACAAACCAAACTACAGGGATTTTCAAAAGGCACCACTATTTTTTTCCTGGTCTTTACAACATTAAGCTAAAAAAAAAGGTAATGCCTTTGAAAGGGAGTGTAAAAAACATATTTTCCATGTTATCCTGGTTTTCAGGCATGGTGACATTATATCAGCTATGTTTGAAAGTATATATTTGGGTGTCTGAATCTCAATAGTAACACAAACTCTGGGGAAAAAATGGATGGATAGACAACGCAGTGTAAAAATGGTCAAATTTGGTTTAAAACTAGCCCTTTTCAACCATGCCATTCTCACTGCACCTCAGATTTACAGCCATTTTTATTATACTACTAACAACAAATTCAGTGGCAATTACATCGTTTTCCCAAACTAGAACAGGTCAACACATGACTCAGATTGTGCATAAACAGCACACTCTCACAAGGTAATACACTTCCGGGGTTGTCAAGCGTAGTTTGAAACTAAATTTATATTTGTATGTCAGATTGAGATCTAAAATAATACACAACCAGTTGGAGAGAGGGGTGGAGTGGAGTCAAGTGCTTCACTAGCCTCATAAAGTGTGCTGCTAGGAGGGGAAAAAAAACCCAAAAAATATTATTTTAACCCAAACATGTCACAGACATTTCATTAAGGCCTCAACCTCATGAAAAAAGGGAACAAATGTCTCATTTAAACTTATGAAGTTCTGTCTGCACTCAAGATCAAACAGCGTAACTATCAAAAGAGCATAAACAGGTACACAGTCACTCCAGGGGAATATTTTCCACTGCATGTAGAGCCATTGTCAGACTTTTAACCAAAGAAATGCTTCTTTTATTTGGTTCCACCTAGGAACATGGGACATTTTTGGCAGGCAGAGAGAGATTAAATAAAGCACAGCTGTTATGGTGAAATAAATCTCATTACACCTGAGGTGAGATGAGATTTTCCAGAAATATTATTTAACAAAATTTCATTAGCATGCTTTTAATGTCTAAGTTAATTTTTTTCTTAAACGTTCGCAGAGATACTGGTAAGTGTTTAAAGAACTGAACACAAAGATTGAGAAATTAAAAAAGAAAAAAAACATTTAATTAAAAACATAAAAGGCTATTTTTTTTTTATTTTAGAGTTTAAGTAGTAATTTTAAATAAACATGGTCACAACTCCTGTCTTACAAACAAATTAGAAGTGAACAGCAGGAATATCAGACACAACAACAATTTTCTTAAAAGAGAAAGTCTTGATGTGGGTTTTTTTGTGGTTTGTTTTGGTCTCCCTAACAATCAAACTACACGTCAAGTATTTCTTTCTTTTTGTCTAAAACCATACTGAATAAAACCACACTGAATAATATAAATAAGACATGGGCCAAAGAGCAGAAGGCTATGGCACTTTCTTCCATGAACACAACAGTTACGCTGACAAATGACTTGAGTTGTCATAAAAAGTGACATGCCATTTTGCTTAGTGGAGGTTGACATGACATCTTGGCAAGGAGACTGACTACATTTACGAAATATCAATCTTTGGTCATATTTTTGAATTCTGACAAATGTGTTTAACCTCCTTTATATCAGTATACCAGTGACATGAAATTATTTATGCTTTCTACCCTGACTAAACAAACATGACAAGCACAAAATGTGAGGACTGAGAGAATGATGTGCTTTAAATACTGAAAGCATTTGGCAGGCTTTAAGTAAATCACTAACAGATTAATTGGTGACATGAAAAGTCACTGCAGAGAAATGCATTTAGAGTGACAGAAGTTTTTGTTGTTTTCAGGAGCCATTCAGTATCCTCAAAGAGGCATGTCAGGTTATAAAGGCAAACGCCAACGGAAAATGATACCAAAACATCTATGATTGACGCTTGTGTTGACAAGTACAGAGGTAAAGCAGCTTGATTAAAAGAAAATGCTTTTGAGAGCAACATTTCACATCATGTTTTGCAAATATTTAACTGCAGAGTTCCACTAATGGGTGGTGTTAAAATTAAGGTAAATTAAGGCATTTCTAAAACCACTTTTGATATCCACATCCTTCCTCTTTTCATAGAACAGCATTTAAATACATCAATCCACACTGACTGACTCACCACCCTAAATACCTGCTGTTGGTGTTCGAGGGCAAGTCAGGGAATAGCCCATGTAATTAGGGGTCACTAAACATGTTAATGGTATTCTTCCTGGAGGTCAACATTAGTGTGTCAAACAAACTCAATGGAAATCTTTTTGACAGTTTCTCAGCATCTCAATCAAGACCACAAATGTCAACCTTACTGTGATGCAGAGGGAAAAGTCAATGTGTCCAATAATGTGGACAGTTGCTGGGACTACAAGGCTCATAATCAGTCTCGAGTCGTTCTGAGCATGAAATTCACCTAGATGGACGTGACAGATAGATTCTGATGGACAGATGGACTGGACAAATGGATTCTGATGGACAGGTGGACTGGACAAATGGATTCTGATGGACAGGTGGACTGGACAAATGGATTCTGATGGACAGCGCTGCTAAGCATTATTGTTAACCCAAATAAGGGACCAAACTGGCATGAATGTTTAAGTGTGTTGACAGCAGTTTTGAGTCTGCTGTCATGGAATTGGACAAATACTTAGATATTAATAACAAAGCAGGCACATGTTAAGAAGTGGAGGACATTAGCTCTCATCCTTTAGCATCCATCAACAGCAGTTTACGTGATTATGGTAGCTAACTTGTATGAACTTAGAACAAGTGGCAGTGACTAGAAGGAGATGTGTGCAGAAACTGCCTTTATATACATTCATTGTCACAAAGTTAAAATTCCCTTGGTCTGTCTATAGGGGCCCTATCTATTGTCATTTAAATCAAATGACATTTTTGAGTCTCATCAGTGACAATTTATTTATCCAATTTATTCTGAGACAAATTTGCAGAGGGCCAACATCAATAGCCATTTTTCTACATTTTGCTCAATGCTGCTTTTGTTCAAGTTCTTTTGGGCTCTAACAGAGGTTTACACCCCTTACCATCTAATAATAGACCTAGCGTTTATTTAAATCTGGAATCCTACTTCAAGTAGTTTATTTTGGACATCTTCAGAAATATATGCAAATAAAACAATTATTCAATTCAATTCAATTCAATTTTATTTATATAGCGCCAATTCACAACAAACGTCGCCTCGAGGCGCTTAATTATGTCTCTGGTTTACCTATAGTCTTATGAAAATCTTATATGTTACCCATGCAAATAGCCTTCAATACTGTTTAGGTTCATTATCTTTGGCAGCAGTAGCTTCCTCTGAATATTTTCTTTCCAGATGTTTTTCACAGCTGTCTGATTGTAGTATCTATCCAATACTATGCTCAAGCTCTTACGTTTGCAGAAGTCCATCTTAAAGATTGTGTGTGGAATTTGGTTCAGGATTTGCTGGCCAGTTTAATCAGCCCTCCTTTTTGAACCCACTATTCTTCTCTGCTGTTGGCTGTGTGCTTTGGGTTGCTGTTATCCTGAAAGATCAAAGACCTTCACTTCATATCCAGTTTTCTGATCCAAAGACGTTGGCTCCCTTTGATCATAGAATATTATTCTTGAGAGACCAAAGGTAATATTTTTAAAGTCTTTGGCAAATATTAGTAACGTTTTTTTGGGGTCGGTTTGCAGTCAGTTTACCAATCCAATTTTCTGAGGGTGTGTTGCAAACCTTAAATACAGAAAAGAATTTTTAACAAAAGACATGAAGCTGTCCAGAACAAAACGCCATGCTGTAGGTTCATATTGTCTGTAATGATGTTTGTAAGAGTATATGAGAATCACTGGATATTTTTTTTAATTTGAATTTTTTTACTTTTCTCTGTATGGGTTGTAATTACGTTAACAGCTGTTTTACATGCTCTTACAATAACAAAATCAACTGTCAAATTTGATCCATATCCAGCTCCAAATCAATTCTAAATATTATGTTTACGCATGAAAAACTGTGTAAGTAATTGTACAGAATAGGTCTATAAAGCCTCAAGTTTCAGCAGCTGGACAGTGTGAGTTTGACTTCCTGGTTACATGAATCTGCAGACTAAGGGATATGTTTATTCCCGTGAAAGGAAATACTAAAGACAGTGAGTTTGTATTTTGTCAGAACATACAGCTTTTTTTTCACTTTAAATCATTTTTCCATATGGCAGATGGGGGCCTGAACAAGTCTAACATTTAGACTAACATCAGCATTTTCAGTGCTCCACTGCATAAAACTGTTGCATAAGTTATTTCTCAGTTCAGACTTGTATGAGTAGAAGTGAAAGGTCATTAAATCGAAGACACTAAAAAACTTCAGGTGATCTAATATACTCTAAAGTACACGTAAAGACTTTCCTTGGATACTTAACTAAAGGGTTCCTACCTAAAGGGTTATTTAAAATTGGCACTTACCATTTGAGAATGACAGAAAATAAGAGTTGCTGAACTGGATTTGAAAGCTGGCTTGGGTAGCTGCTGTCTTAGACATTTGAAATGTGTGAGAGAGGCAAATTCTCATGCCAGCCAGCTTCTATATTTATGACTGAATTACATGACACGATAAAGTTACAGTTTTAACAGTTTACATTGAAATGTTCCTTTGAATTGTATTATTTCCATGTCTCAGGGCTGAACTACACATTGTGGTTTGGGATGAACAACTCCATAGTAACAGCAAAAGCAGAAGAAAAAAACATTACCTCAAACATAAAAACAGAAGGTAGTACAGAGTGAATAATAACCCCAAAGCTCCAATTATCATATTGACCTCGATGTCCTTTTTGCACTACACTTTTACTGCTGAGAATACTTAAATAGGCAGACCTGGGCCTGTAAAATTTAGGTGCACTGTGTGAAAAAGAAAACAGAAACTCAAACTGTGACTTGGCTTCAAGTGAGTAAATGTGACAGAAATGGAAAAAGTAAGAATCTGAGCAAGTCCTTGCTCTGATACCATGCATCATATATCCTATGAGAAAGTAGACATTACTGGTATTTTCAGTGTAAGGAATTTCAGCCTGGTGCTCAGGAGGAAATAATTAAACCCAGAGAAAGTGTGTGCACATGTCATCTTTTATTGTGTTATGCATGAGCTTAGCAGTATCTTCCAGGAGCGCTCTTGGCTCAGAGCTAAGAGCTTAAAAGAAAAAAAGGAAAAAAAAAAATGGCTATACTATCCATCTGCTAATTGCAATGAGGGGGATTTGTTTACACTTCAACATGAACGGGGGACTTCAGCAAACACATACACAAACTCTTAATCAGTCTGGAACAGACTATGAGCCGCTCAGCCCTGTGGGTCCTTCAGGACCACGTGTGTGTTCACAAAACGACTACAGTCCACCCCCCTCTCCTCTGAAGTGCTGCTACCTTGTTTCACGGCTGAACCTTCTCCTCGACTGTCTGGCAGACTGTAAAGTGTATTGGCCCATTGTAAATGTACTGAAAAATTAGGTCTCTTTTTGCCTTAAAAGAAAAAAGAAACACCATCTTCCATAACAACTGTCTAATGTTCCTGAAAAAAAGAAAGTGCAACGTTTAACCAGGGACATCTTTTTTTGTTCTAGGAATAAGGTTAACAGGGAAAGTATACTGATGGTGCATCAATGAGGAAGTCCTGTCTTCACATCAAATCAATTCATCCTGTTATTACATGGATTACCTTTTGTATTGTAATTCAAATATATAATTTTCTTTTAGGTTCCCTCATCAGATTTCAGTACAACAGACACCAGCTTTTGACTGTTTTGTTTGTTGCTTTTATATTTTGGGGAGATTGACAGTGGTGAAATATGAAAGGTGGCAGAGCACCGGCAATACACAGTATACCGATTAAATCCAGTTAGCTGCCGCAGGGCCATCTCTTAGACTTAGTGCTGGAAAAACTGTAACTGAGTGTCACTGCACTTGTAAAACTGACCTAATACTGAGAGTGGATGGTGAAAACATTACCAAAATACTTCAGGTAGAACACACACACACACACATAATAAACTAAACTAAAATGTACTCAAGGGGATAAAATCATTTAAGCTAAGTTGCTAA
>JAOWBL010004547.1:0-11028 GCA_028564865.1 Zenarchopterus dispar | reverse complement strand
GATCCCCTATGAGCAAGCACTTGGCAACGGTGGGAAGGAAAAACTCCCTTTTAACAGGAAGAAACCTCCGGCAGAACAAGGCTCAGAGCTCATATATCTGTTTGGAGATGGAGATGTCTTCCCATAGCACCACCATTAGATTCAAATGCTCCCATGCTCACCTGGGTCAGTCGGTTTTACTTGTACGACTGATATATTTTGTGGTTTTTTTAAAAAAAAATACTTTGCTAATATATTGAAGGAATAAAGTTCGTTATCACTGATCGGGGTATCAGATTAGCAATCAGCTCAAATCACAGCTGATTATTTTCCTCATCAATAAAAAGAATTGATCTGGTTCTTCTGGATTCAACTTTTAATTTACAGGAGATACATGTACAAACGGACCCAGAAGGAACCGCCTTTGGACCTTACTGGAACCAATCAGAGAGACAAAACAGCATCCAGCCAGACTCATAACAAAAGGCATCAAACTGGTGAGCAGTAAAAGCTGCAAAAGGTGCAGTTTAAATGTGAAATATGACTCATCACATAAAACTCACACCTCCCCGTTGTGATTGGTCTGGTACGTTATGTACCGATGGGATTGGCGGTTAATGGAAGGCGTCTTCTTGACAGAAAATGTTCTCAAAGTGAATGAATATCACCCGTCCAAACCAGCTGATTCCCCACACCACCACAGGCATGACTTAATCAGTTTGGTTTTTTTTTAAATTTCTGCAGAAAAAAAAAAAAAAATTATTTCAATTTTAATTCATCTTTTCCCACATGTAGAAATACTTTGAGCTTTTCAGTGACTGTTTAACCAAACTAACTTGAACTAAAAACAGTCTGCCTTTACTCACTTGTTGCAAAGAACTTTACTTTTTTAATCTCTCATTGTTCATTTTATTTTATTCTGTTTGCTTGCCATACTTTCCAGTATGTATGTAATAAATGGTTTCTTTTCCAACAAAAAAACAAAAAAAACAAAAACAGCTTATTGATCAGCTGTAGTCTGCCTTTCTCTGTTTACCTTCAATACTGTTATAGGTGTTAAATGCTCATAAAGTCAGAGCATCCCACTGTAATGTATTATAATACTGTAACATAATGTGAGTGTGTGCACACGTGCGCTCCTTTGCACGTGTGTGTGTGATATAACGTGCGTGTGCTGTTCAGTGTACAGTAAAATGTTTGTACATCGTGCGTGCGAGTTTGTAGCTGTAAACTTTGACTCTTACAATTACGATGCACTGTTTGTCAATAAACAAGACAAATCAAAACATCAGTTCTGGTAATCATTTAAATATTGATCCCACGATCGTTGACGTGAAACCATAAGAAAAGATAACTACACTTATAAGAGGATAATTCAGCATATGAGCTTATTTTGAGTTTGATCTGAGTAACGTATCTCAAATAAAGATGTTTAATGATGTCACATCCCCCCTGTTTTGTTTTTTTTTCCCAGCATTCCCTTCATGTCAGGGAAGTGAGGAGACCAGTTCCTGGACTTTTATCAGAGGAATGTTGTCCCGTTCTTGTTCTGCAGGACTCTAGCTCCTCAACGGTCCTGGACCTTCGTTGCCAGATTTTTGAATTTGTGATGAGCCAAATGTTTTCCACTGGTGGAAGATCTGGACTGTGGGAAGGTCAGAAGGTCTAGACTGGAGGCAGGTCAGAAGGTCAGAAGGTCTGGACTGCAGGAAGGTCAGAAGGTCTGGACTCCAATAAGGTCAGAAGATCTGGACTGCAGGCAGGTCAGAAGGTCAGAAGGTCTGGCCTGTAGGAAGGTCAGAAGGTCTGGACTGCAGGAAGGTCAGAAGATCTGGACTGCAGGAAGGTCAGAAGATCTGGACCGCACGCAGGTCAGTTCAGAACCTGGACTCTTCTCCTGCAAAGCCATGTTGTCGTGATGGTTGCAGTATGCGGTTTAGCGTTGTCTTTCTGAAATATGTGAGGCCTTCCTTGAGAAGTTGTCCTCAGGGTGGGATCGTATGTGTCTTTGAAAACCTGCATGGATATGATGTCCATGGTTTCCAAAAAGGACTTCACATATTCATCTGACCACAGGACACTTTTCCATTTTGCTTTAGCTTCAGTCCAGAGAAGACAGCACCTCTACTGGATCATGTTCACGTCCATCTTCTTCTTCTGGGGTTGATGGAGTTTTAGTGGGTGACAGTGAATGTGCGTTTCAGAAGCGTACCTGAGTTCATTTACTGTTTACTTTTCCAGAGTTACGGCTGTTTTTAATGTTGTGTCTCCAGAGGATCCCAGGCATCCAGTACTGTGTTTCAGTCTTTCCCCAGCGCACAGAGATTTCTCCAAATTCCAAAGATAAAGCGATACTCAGGTTCTGGCCACCTGTAGGTGGGGGTGGTGACCCGGGAGGGGGGTCTCACACACCATTTTCTGTTTGTCCCTTTTTCATTTATGTCTATTTCTCTTTTATTAGCATGTCTGTCCCCTCTACACATCTGATCACAAAGACACATCACACACACACACACACACACACACACTACAGTGATCACCACACTACACACACCGTACCCATCACTATCTAGTCTTTTTGTCAGTCTTGTACTTTCATGTTTCACGTTGGTGGGTTAGTCCTCCTTGGCAGAATTAGGAATTTAAATGTTAATAAAATATTCAAATGTGTTAGATCAGACTGTTAAAGAAGGTTAGTGAAGGACACACACTCTCACGTTCACACTCACACACCTGATGAAAACTAACATCTGCTGCAAGATTAAAATACATATATACATCACGGATAAGGGTTTTAATCAAATCATGGTACTAACCATTAAAATATGTACAGACAGTTAAAAAATCAAAAATAAATAAAACAACATTTAAAGTCTTCACAAATATGTACAAAAGAATAATATTCAGACATAATTTCACAAGTTGTAAGTTTTCACAAAATGTTAAATCTTTGCTTATATCTCCTGAGAGACTCTTGGTCTCTGAAATATTGATTTGATACCCAATCATGTCACTGACCTGTTGACGATTAATTCATTCTCTGTTTTATTTTTCACAACCATTTATTTTCCAGACTTTTGTGAGTCATGTGTCACTGCCATCAAATTTAAAATAATATATTTCATGAAACTGGGAAATACATCACCTATTTATATGTTTCCTGCCTTCAACTGTGAATTAAATAGGCTTACAGGTTTATGCAGATTATTACATTCTGTTATTATTTTCCTTTTTTTATGACACTCGTGCCAGATTCAGACATTGTTTTATGAAAGAGTGATTTTTTTTTCAGTTCCTACCTTACAATGTTAATAATAACTGGACAAATTAATATTCTTGTCGTTCTATATATAAAGACCACCAAGGAAACACAACACAGCACATTATTTTTTTAAGTTTTCACTACTCCAAGTAACATTAAGCTCCAAACTTTACTTGACAAGCTGGGCGATAAATTCTCGGTAGATTAGAGAAGTTAGCTGCATCCTGAAAAGTAATAAGAAATGTAATAAAACTCCATAATGACTTCTTCTTTTATGCCAGCAGACTAAATTAATCATTCATGGCAGATAGTAAGTGATTTTTTTTTAATCTATGAGTGACTCATGTTTTTGACTGTTATCCTTTTGTTGAGGATGAGTTGGAGCATATAGTTAAGGTCAAAAAATCATAAACATTTAATCACTAAAAAAACACACACACACACACAAAGCTGAAAGACCTATTAAATTGGGCATATGAATCACATTTAAAGCTATAATTAGCAGCTTTTACCTGACGGCCCGTGGAGCCTGCTGCGGTGTATTATTCAGAGAAATGAACGCTCCATCAGCTCATATGAACGTGATTAACAGCACAGGAACCGTCACTAATGGATACCATGAATATACAGAAGGAATGACATAAACACATTAACTAAAGCCAAGTGATGGAGAGTCAGATTTGATCACAATGAGATATAGCTTTTGAATGAAATGAAATCAATTAATTCTTCACGTATATGAATTCCCATAAAAATTAAAGTTGTTGGTCCATTTAGTGTGAAGCTGTCATTTAAAACGATCTCTGCAGTTAATGGATAACAAATCCCTTGAAAACATCAGAATCACTTAAGAAGGTCTTCAAAAGCTTTTGTCTGACAACCAAAGGAGCATTAGAGGTACTTTGTTACTGTTAGGCATTAAAAGGTATTTTCCTAAGGTTATGCATTTTTATAAGTAGTTAATGGAAACGGATGGACACAAAGAAAAACGAAATAAGGAACACCACCTGCTGCTATTTTATTCATGTACATTGTCGGAGACGGCGAAGTGTGTTAATCCTCAGCGAACGCGTTTCTTACAATCCCAATGTTTTTTTAAAAAGTTGAGATTCAGTGCACAACTCAACAAATCTCACAATAATTTGTTTTTTCATGATGCAGCAGATTTGAGCTCATTTAGAATTTGATGGAAGCAGCATGTTTTGTAAAAGGTTAGAAAACTAAGGTGGTGGTGGGGGAATTAATGTCTATAAATGAGCATTTTGCACATCTGGAAGCATCGGTGTTGGACGACAGGTTTTAGAGCCATTTATGCCGATTTTTTTCCTTTTTAACGTCTCTCAGAAAGGCGACGGTAACTACTCACAGACTCCATGACAGAAGCATCTGTGTTTGATTTTGTGAGTGTGGGTGTGATTAGGTCGCCCACTCAGACTGTCAGTGGGCACACCTGACTCTCCTCAGACTCATCAGTGGTCTGTACCAGAACTCCGGCCCGCCTTCCACTCCCCACCAGGTCCTTCAGTCACCTCCACGGGTGTGTGTGGAAGGCTAGCGGCTCTTTGTGCTCCTTAAATGTCAAGTTACTTCAGCTGAAATTATTTTGCAACACCACCTCAGCTTTTCATTGATGATGCTAAAAATGTTCAAATAATTAATTGGATTTTTTTTTTAACCTATGTTTTACACAAACTCCCGACTTTTTTCAAACTAAGGTTGTCCTAGAAACACGCTTGCCCAGGATGTAAGGAACATGATGCTAACAAAGTCATCAAGATACAGTGGAAGCAATCGAAGGAAAGAAGTGGATATTTTCAGTGATTCAATTAAAATAAATAAATAAATAAAACAATGAATCCAGGAGGAGCTCAGATTAGACCCGCTGCTCCTCCACATGGAGAGGAACCAGATGAGGTGGGTCGGGCATCTGGTGAGGATGCCTTCTCGGCATGTCCCACTGGGAGGAGACCCTGGGGAAGACCCAGGACACATTGGAGGGACTATGTCTCTCGGCTGGCCTGGGAACACCTCGGGATCCAGGACCTCGGGGTCCAGGACCTCGGGGTCCAGGACCTCGGGGTCCAGGACCTCGGGGTCCAGGACCTCGGGGTCCAGGACCTTGGGATCCCCCCAGATGAGCTGGATGGAGTGGCTGAGGAGAAGGAAGTCTAGGCTTCCTGGTATCCTACCCCCACCCCCCCAACCCGACCACTGGCAAATGGAAGAAGATGGATGAACTTTTATAGTCGGATTTGTGAGGAAAAATGTAAGAGCTTTTTCTGTTTTGTTTTTTTTTTTTTTAGGAAAACTTTGAGAATTTTCTTTTTCTTAGAAACCCACAAATTTAGGTTTAGGAATTCTCTGAATCTTTCACTCTTGGCTCTGTGTGTCTTATTAATATTTCACCCCCACGGTGGATTACAATGTTATAAAATCCAGAGACAAACGTCTTTGTTAGGAGCAAAACCAGATTTAAAACGAGATCCTTTAATCACCGCTGAAGCTCCCGTCAGAGGTCACGGAGGTCACGGATCCACTAACACGGTGTCCTCGTCTGCGTGTGAAAATCCAGCTGTTGCATTGTTGTTTCACGAGGCTCATGCACTTTTGTTTTTCAGGCCCTTTGACCCTCCTCCGGTTTCAGTTTTCCTCTCCAGCTGAGAGCAGCTCCTCCATTTCCCTCAACATGTGGGCTGAACTCACCTTGCTTGTTTTCCTGTTTGTTTGTTTGTTTGATGACTTGCGGTCTCTGCAGTGATGCTCCACTACGTGAACTCTTCTTCTCAGGGATAAATGACGGCATCGCTCAATAAATAACCCAGCTAGTTCAGGCTAAAATAGGTCTGAGCTCTCCGAAGCAAAATAGTTTCCCTTATAAGCACGGATTCTGTAAATATTTCATGGAGGGGGAAAAAACGTGTGTTTTTAAGCAGCTTATGTTGGGGAGTGTATCTAAAGAGTGCAGGCTGTTTTGTGTGCATGTGTTTTTTTTTCTTTTTCTATGAGCTGGGAACGCAGATGAGGTTTATTTTTCTCACTGTGGTGAAAACTACTGCAGCAGTCATCCTGACATAATCACCGCGTCTGTCAGGTGATCATTCAGCCGTCAGGATCCGGGTTGCCTTCTGTTCATCTCAGCAATAAGACACAAATCAGTCCGATCAGAACCACCTCCACAAAGATGCAGTTTCCACTTCAACACGTTACCCACCTGATGAGGAATATTGAGTGTCTCTCTTGTGCTCTTCTAAACCATTAAAGACCAGCTGTAAAAGCTAAACTGGGGGGGGTCTCATCATCTTGTGAGTTTGAAGTAACGCTGCAGATGAGGTAAGCGGAGCTCATTTCTTATGAATGACCCCGAGTACCACCTCAGCCGTCCTCATTCGGGGTCGATGGTGACGGGGAGGACTCGATCAGGAACGGAGGCATGACTTCATCACCCGCAGGAGGTTCAGAGAGATGAAAGAGATCACATATGAAAGGGCTTGTTTGTGTAGCACGCACAGCCAGACATCTTCACATAAACTGACCACAACACAAATCTGTCAGCGTGCTCTGTTCCCCTATTCCTGCTATAAAAAATTTCTTCTTTTTTTTTTTTTTTTGACACTGGTATGAGGCATTTTGCTCTTTAGACTTCAGAGACGAGATGTGTTTTCTCTTTTCTGTCTGTCCTGGATTCTTTCATCCTCCAGCTTTCTCTCCCTGAACTCTCTGCAGGAAAATATGAGGGTTTTTTTTTTTGAGGAATGAGCTCTTATCTATTATTGAGAGGCAGCAGCAGCAGCAGCAGCAGCAGCAGCTATCTCTATCTGGTAGGCTGCTAAAATAAACATGACGCAGCACCAAAGAGATTTGCTCAGATCCTGAACTGAGCCCTCTAAGACTCCAAGGTTTCTGACTTCTCCATTTTACCTCCAAAGTAAAACCCGAGTAAGCCAATTGCTCAAAGCAACTAGTAAATAAAATGCTCTTTTTGATGTGCAGAAGCATCACAAATGGAGGAAATAAAACCTCTCACGTCTTTGGATAACGTACTTAATGCCTGACAGAAGGAAAAGGGAATAAAAAACTGGTTTCCAGCTGAAAATAACTGAGACAATTGGTCACAAGTAAATTAATTAAGTTTCAACAAGTTGAAAACATGTGACTGATTTTTAAACTGGATAAACTTAATTTACTTGTGACCAGTTAAGTTAGAGGCCACTTCTCTTTTTCCAGTCTAGTTTGGTTTTTTAAGTCTTTTTGATTTCCCTTACAGCTGACTTTTCTTGCACCAAACGTCCCACCAGCTGCTCTCACTAAGTTCACGTCCTGTTACTGACGTGCATTTCTACGCCGTGCACTGTTGCCTCGAGCCAAAAACGTGCACTTCATCCACTGACTTGTTATTTTGATTGAATCCTTCAGTTTTGTGCAGCCGGGACACCTCTGGGTGTTTCTCCCGAGTCGTTGCACTAAGTGGTGTCTAAGTGTGTTAGACTGGTTAAAAAGGGCTGAAAAACGTAACGCCGGTGAGGTCAGAGTGATGACTGAAGCCTGATGTCAGCATGGCAAAATATGAACACAAATAATTCAAAACAACCACTTGTAACTTTGATAAATTCACTGGCATTTCTTATAGCGTAACCATGGAGACATTCAGAGGTAACCGTCTCCCCTCCCGGTCAAAATATAGATGAAGTTGAATTTGGACCTTTTACACATTATAGATGGAGCAGGCAGGAAGTCTGGCATTAAGAAGCCATCAAATTTTCAAAATAAAATGACATTTTCTTCAGTTTTTATAACTTAATATTAAGTTTATCTCAAAACACCAAGAACCTGCAACAGGAGTTATGAGCAGAGGTCTGAAGATGCTGAGAGTAATTTCTCCACAAACCTGCTCTCAAATAGACGGAAGAAGATGAACTGATATTTGTCTTTTTTTTCTTTCATTTCTGTTTATATCAGACCAATTACCAGGAGAAAGACTTGAGGAGAAAGAAAAACTTAAACCATCTAGAGTTCTGCCCCACAAACGAGTTTTTGTTATTATTATTAGTTTAAAACTACCTTATTCCAAAAACATGTAATTGTTTTACTAACAGGTTGGTCTTACTAATGATTTGCAACTACAAAGTATGTCTTGTCCTGTGATGGAGTCACAACTTGTCCAATTCTTGCTTTTGACCGGAGAACCTAAACAAGAACAATCATCTATTATCTATACCCATCCACAGGTAATAGATGGAAAGTGTATCTTGAAAGCCAACAAAGCTGCACTCCCGGTCAGCTGATGCTACCGACTCAGTTAAACTTTACCCTTCAGTCAAAGTAAAACCTTCAACGGTCACTGAAGTAACCTGAGACTTGATGTTTTGCAGGACGGCCTTTTTTAGTCAGGTGACGTCTTTAACTCTCAGTAAGCCTTCTGCACCTGTAGACGGGGATTTTAGTCCTCTCCTCGTGAGCAGACTCCTCTTCTTCTCCAAACTGGATGTTTCATTCGTTTTCCACAGATCTCCAGCAGGATTTAGATCTGGGATCACAGGAGATCTCCGGTGGGAGTGGGGCTACAGCCCCGCCGTGAGGTTCATCAGGCTTCTATTTCATTGTTCTAATACTCAAATATTTGATAAACATGGGTACTTTCTGACACTTTTATTTATGTATTTTGGATTTTTTTTTTTTTTTCTTGTTTATCTTAGATATTTTTTTGGTTTTTTGTTTTGCTCGAGCACATCTGCTCTTCTTCTTTGCTGTTGCAAAAATGCAATTTCCACATTACGGGACAAATAAAGTGCTAGTTCTTGTTCTTCTTGTCCTCCTGCTCCTCTTCTTTTTCTCCTTCTTCTCCTTCTTCTTCTCCTTCACCTTCTCCTTGTCCTCCTCCTCTTCTTCCTCCTCCTCTTCTTCTTCTTCTTCTTTCTCCTTGTCCTCCTCCTCTTCTTCTTCTTCTTCTTTCTCCTTGTCGTCCTCTTCTTCTCCTTCTCTTTCTCCTCCTCCTCCTCTTCTTTCTCCTTGTCCTCCTCTTCTTCTTCTTCTTTCTCCTTGTCCTCCTCCTCCTCTTCCTCCTCCTCTTCTTCTTCTCTGGACACGTTATTTTCATGATTCTGTTTAACCACAATTCAAAATAAAATTGTCTGATTTCTCATTAGTGTCCAGTAAATTATTTTTCCTTCTTACTTTTGTTAGTTTCCAACCGTTTTACTGATCATTGTGGGCCTTTTTGTCTTTTAAATATAAATTCCCTCTTCTCTCTTTCAAAATGGCAAATGTTGGCTTTTATGTTCAGAACTTCGGCTTGTGAGCTTTAATAAAGTCAGCTCATCAGTGTCGTGATTTATCGCATTAAGGTAAAGATTTTGACCTTTAATTAAGGCCCAACCTAAGGCTCGGTGCTTTCATGTGAAATGACTCGAGATGTTAGTCATTTTCAAGGTTCCTTCCAATTAGCATTAAGAGAAGTTCAGCTGTTGTGCACGTTCAAATATCCTGCCATCACATACCGATTTTCATCAAAACCTAAACCAGGAGAGGGTTGCATTAACCTTTAAAAAGAAAAAACCTGCTTTTTGTGGTTTATTTAAACATATAAATAGAAGGTCTCTGTGGAGGTGGAAACAAGAAGCAGAAAAAGCCGAAGGGAAACAACAACAGCGCTGTAAATTTCTCTTCAAAGTGGATCCTGACCCCAACAGGAAAAAAAACAGCTTCTGTGAAGACCCCCACCCCCGAGAAAAGCTTTTATAGCTTTGCTGCCCTTTTGAACTGTGAAATGATGCAGTGACATGCGACCTAAATCATCCTTGACCTCATCAGTCAGCGCTGCCGACGGAGAACGCCGCTCCACGCCTTCATGGAGGAGACAGAAGAGACACGAGGACTGACATTCTCGAGAAATAAAGCTACTTCTGGGTCTACAGCTTTTCCACAGGGACCTGTCCTTCCATCCATTAACTTCTGCTCATCTGGGTTTGAGGGTGGGGGCACCAGACCCTCAGCCGCCTCCTCCAGCCCTACCAGGAGGACACCAAGCTGTTCTCAGGTCAGCTGAGAAAAATGGCTTCCCTGCATCCTCGGACATGTTTGAAACACCTGACCTCCAACCAGAAGCTCCACCAACCTCAGCTCAGCTCAGTGTGGAGGAGCAGCAGCTCTACTTCCTCAGAGGACCCGTCACGTCTCTAAAACCAACTCTTAAAAGACAAAAACCCAGTGGAGCAAGTTTGTTTTAGCCACTTTGACTGTAGTCATCATTACCCACAATTCCTGAGCACAGGTGAAGAGGGGAACAACGTAAACAAAGTCCTGCTCTGGGAGTCTTCATTTAAGAAATTCAGGTCAAATGTGACTTTGGTGCTCTACTCTTTAAAGCTGACTCAGCATAATTTTAAAAAAAAAGAAAAAGAAAAAAAACACCTTGATTAGAGACAAATCGGTAAATGATCAGTACTTGCCAACTGGCACTTGATGTGCGTGAACTTTTACTCCGACACAGCAAAACGTACGTTACAGAAACGTCTCCAACAGCTAAACTCATGAGGCCATCGGCAACTCGAGAGAGAGAGAGAGAGAGAGAGAGAGAGAGAGAGAGAGACAGACAGACAGAGAGAGGGAGAGAGAGAGAGAGAGAGAGAGAGAGAGAGAGAGAGAGAGAGAGAGACACACAGAGAGAGAGAGAGAGAGAGAGAGAGAGAGGAAAAGAGAGAGAGAGAGAGAGAGACACAGAGAGAGAGAGAGAGAGAGAGAGAGAGAGAGAGAGAGAGAGAGAGAGAGAGAGAGAGAGAGAGAGAGAGAGA
>JAOWBL010004546.1:0-11029 GCA_028564865.1 Zenarchopterus dispar | reverse complement strand
GGGGGGGGGTATTTTATTTTATTTTTTATCACATAAGATATTTTATTTTTTATCACATAAGATAAAATTAGATAAAGCTGCCATGGGATGGGTTGTGGCAAAGATCCGAATGTAGGAGATCATGAGGTGCCGAGAATAAAAGTTGTAACATACACTACAAGAGCAGAAAATGTGTTGTTGCTCCCAGAGCTGCTGAAAAATAACACCCCCCACCAACCCCAAGCTCTGGTTTGGGAATTCCTACAACTTGTTCTCAACACACCGTGGGGGCAAAAAAAAAAAAAAAAAAAAAGAAAAGGAAAAAAAATCATGTGGTCTCCCAGAACTGTTATATGATTTGTCAGAAGTGTGAGGTGGGGATGGTTGACGCAGAGAAGCAAAGACATCATCCCCATAAGACCACAAAGTTTCTCCACAGTAGTGTTTTCTTCATTCAGATGACAGTTGCTTAATTTTTTTTGTGTGACCTGGCAATGCTGTATGTTGCAGCTCTGAAAGACAAGTGTGAGGAGTTTATGAAGTTCTGCACCTAAGTTTCTTGTCAAGTATGAAATGTCCCAGTCCGATTGAACTTTGTTTTGGTTCTTGCTGCCAAAAAAATGACTTATTTCTCTGTTTATAAAAGTTTTAACATACTGCTCAAGAACAGAGTCCTTAAATAAGCAACAAAAAGAATAGGAAAACAACAAGGTGGTAAACATGGATGTTAAATAGAACTGGATGTAAAAAAGACAGAATGAAAGACAACAAGGATGAAACACAGATGGACCAACTGGAAGGAAAGGGAAAGACAAAAGGGAATGACAACACAGGTGAAGCAATCAGGAGCAACAGATTGCTAGACAGCAAAAAATAGGTCTTCAAAATAAAATAGGAAGTATTTACAAACAAGGCCAAACCTAAAGAACCAAGTAAAATCTTGAGAAAAACACAAAAATAAACCCAAATCAAAAACAGAAACCCTAGATTGTGACGAAATCAACAAATAATATATAATTAGGGTGTGGTCTTTTGATTTGTGTCCTCCATAGCTAATGGATAGCTTTCATCTCTTGTACTACTGTTTATTGTCTACACTGTGTACACAGCAGCATCATCCTAATGCTTCTGACCTGCCTTAGTCATACCATAAATCTAATTTAATTTTCTACTCATCTCAGAAATAAATCTCATGTTTTGTAATGGTCGTGCCCTTAGTACGACTTCACTGGCTAGCAGTAATGGCATATCCACAATTTGATAGTAGATATGTTAGCTCGTGGCAAAAAATTAAAAGTTGAAAATTAGCTAACTTTTGATGGAAGCTACACCCCCTCAACAACACATGAAACCCATAGTTTGAATCACTTCACATCAATTCAGCCAATTCAAAGTCAATGGACAGTGACACGGAAGACAGTTTCAGTGTGCTTGTGTTAGCAGGGGGTTAGCATTGTCTTGACTTGAAAGTATAGTTACTGAGCTTTGAATATAGACAGAGCAGAACAGATTCATTTCTGTATTGTTAATTATACTAACAGATCACCAAGACTGGCTGTGGGTCTGGAAGGACCCAAGTACAAAGAATAGCGAAGCACTATCTTGTGCTAACCATGCGTCAGCTAAATGCAGTGGTCATTTCTGATGCTACACCTGGAATTACATTTAAAGCATAAGTTCATATTGCCAATATACCAGATATACTCTGGCAACTCCTCTGGCCTGGCTCTGCTGAAGATCCTTGGAGTGACAATGAAGAATAATTTCAGAACTCTACAATGTCAGTTGATCAGCCCATGACTCGTAGGGCCTGCGCCCACAGGGTTGCTCAGCTGCAATGAGTCTAACACCACAAGTGACAGGCAGAGCAATGCGAGGTCACAGCAGAGCTAGTTTCAGATATTATTTCAGTAGTGATACTTGAAGTTTTGGACAATTTAATCAGAGTGATTATAAAGTCATATTAATTAACATTATAGTGTAGCATAAGTTAAGACAGCCAAGCTGAAAAAAAAACTAAAGATATACTGACTGAGATAGGGTGACTGATCTACTCATTCTGCCTATTTGGTGTTACACAGCACAAGGAGGAAAGAGATTTCAAAATCACATACGCTTTGTCTAGTTCATGTACAGGCTGTGGGAAACAATAATGCAAGGCATAGCTGAAAACAATGGTACCTGCAAATGTATCTAACAAAGATATTTAAAGAAGTTTTGAAGGGGTTTACATACAAATTGAAATTAATGCCTGATTTAATTAGCATTAATAACAGCGTTAAATGTATTAGCAGGAAGGAATTACCAAAAGCAGTTAGAAACAAAAGAAAGTGTCCCTTTACTTTCTTTCCTGTAACATGCATTGACTTCCACGTGTAACACACACTGGCTTTACAGTAGCGGACTGTCTCTTAAACTAGGTGATGAGCGTCACTTTGGGAAGTTTGAGACATGGGCTTTGCAGAGACAGAACACAAAGAATTAGATCCCTTGCCCTTATGGTTTTACAAAAGCCAGTGATGTGCATAAAAAGTTAATTTACTTTGCACCAGCAGCAATCAGCACTGAGTGTAACAGTACACAAAAGCCATGTACTGAAGAAAGTAAACCAAAACTTAATATAAGAATGATAGAAGACTGTCACTAAAAGAAGAGAGGGTGATAATATGTAGGACTTAAATCACATTTCATGAACTCTGCCTGAATATTCTTCTGAAACCACACCAATAACCATTGCTATTTTCAGAAATAAAAATACTTATAAAAAATAAGTTATTTTTTTTTCCCCCAACAGAATTGTCATTAAATTTGATGGTAAAAACATATAGACAAAAAAAAAAAAAAACATTGCATGACTACACTTTTAGTTGCACTTTTTAATCATTGCTCACTGAGAATAGTAAATATTTCAGTGTGAGAAAAATACATGCTCGTTCTAGCTAAGTTCAAGATTTCAACTGTTCAACCATTTGTGGTCATCATTGTCTGATTTCCTTGTAAATTATGTGCCATGCTTTTTCTGTCTTAGAGGACATATTGTTGTAGGTTAAAAAAAAGAGTAAGGTCTGCTATTGTGTTGCTAAAGTTTTAAATTTGAAATTATATAAAAAAGTCATACATAAAGTGATCAATACTACCTAACACATATGCAAGTAATGACATGGGAACCGATGCACTCCATCATAACAAAGTCATTTTCATCTTTTTCTATTCACAACTAATATGGCCCCTTTTATTTCTGGTTGAGAGAACCCCATATTTTCCTCAAGGTAAGATGAAATGTTCCCTTATCTGACCATAGCACATGTGCCTGCTGTCTCACTGTCCATCTTTGACAAATGTGTCCAGATTTATGGTTTCTATGCAAAGCTTACATGCTTTCTTCTTGCAAAATAAATTTCAAGATGCACCAGCTGACTGAATACACTGGAAATAATTTTCCAAAGTGCCTCTGATCCCATATGTTGATCACTGTGGTATAATAGCTGGCAATGCAGTCATTTCCATCCAACATCCATCCTTGGCCTTCACACATTGAGATTCCCCCAGAATCCCTGAATCTGATCTCTAAGTCCCTGCCTTTGAAGTTGGCAGATAGGTTTTGCACAGCAATTATATGTCAAAGCAAGCAGTTAGTAAAGAAGGGTAAACATTGCACTCTTCATCTGTGCATGAGAGCTGGTCCCAAACCAAAGTACTGAGTTTTTTTTCTTCCTTTCCTTAAGGAGATTTATTGGAAAGCATGGCTTGTGCAGGGTTATTTACTCAGACAATGCTGAAACATTCAAAAGAGCACACCAAGACCTGAAAGAACTGCGGAAGTCTTTTATAGGATCAGAGCTCAGCAGGTTTTTCACAACATGATCACATGGAACTTCATAGCCAACTGGGCTGCTTGGAGAGGTAGCTTCTAGGAGAGGCTTGTGAAACCTGTGAAGACAAGATTAAGGAGGGTCCTGGGGAAATCTTCACATAGTTGTGAGGATGTTACTACACTGGCAGAGGTAGAAGCTGTGTCAAACTCTAGGGCCCTCTCTTATGTACAAAGTGATGCATCAGACCCCCAACTGTTCACATGCGCTGATTCCCTACTTTGAAAGACTGAATTCTTTACCACCAAAAAGTGGCAGATGAGAACAGGGAAGATATGGAGGCACATAATGATGGAGTCACTGTCAGAGGCTTAATGTTTTTTTTTTTCTGAATAGCCAGTGAAATGCAAATTGATGAAGTTTAAATTATGTCATAGGTGCTAAGACACCTAAACCCAGAGAGCTTGAAGTGAAAAATGTCATCGTGAGAATAATAAACCCAGGCAGATCTGAAAAATGGGTAGGATAGTACAATTATTTTCAGGGGACTGATTCTCTCCTGTCTTTTTTTAACTTACTGAAGAGAGGTTTTCTTTTTTTAATTTTTTTTTTTATCTATATAAACAAAAGCAAAAGTGTGTGTTTAGCATGGTGCCATTTGTGTTAAAGAGTGTATGTGTGTATGGTGGATGTGGTTATGTTGTGATAGTAGATGTAACCTCCCCCCTTCTCCTCCAAGACATGTCACAGCTTGAGCAGTCCAGCAGAGAGATGTACTGTAATGCAGTGATGTTGTCCTCCAACACTAGTTCATCCCAACATAGCCCACCAGCAGTGGCCAGAGTGATTTGCACCAGTTAGGAAACTAATTGAACAAGGTTACAGAGGATTTTGAGGATATTAAGTACAAAAAAAGATTAAAAAATGTTTGATATGATTGTTTGTTCACTAGCCTGACAGGTGAGACCCTGCATCTAGAGAGATATAGAATCTGACAATAACCCCCTTAGGGTCTCCCCATTCAAGGTGCAGTACAGTTGACTGCTTATCAAATTCTCTTTGCATGCAGTTGGTTTGCGTTATGACTCATTAGAGCAATGAACAAGGTGACGCATTTAGAGCAACAAAAAAACCAGTGAACAAGAGTGTTGTGTAGAAAAGTACATTAAACTTTTGCAGTCACCTGTCAGCAACACAGCAAATACATCTATCTTGCAAAGAATGATTTGAGTCCCGTCTTCTGTTCAGTTTTTGAAAAAAAAGTCTGAATCTTTAATTCTCGATCCAAAAGCAGATACAGATGGCTGCTATTTCTCAGCTGGACTGATCGACACTGTTTACTATCTGAATTATGTCACCGCTCTGTTGTGATTGTGTTAAGTCTGCATGGAGATATTTCTATTAGGATAGAGTGATTTGATTGGCTCCTAATGACTTTTGGGTATAGGTAATGAGATCCAACTGATGCTAGCTAGATGTACCTGCAAAGCAAATTGAAATTTGCTTGTGTTAGGTCTAGATTTCTTGCAGTTCAACTCAACAGGTAAAATATTCAGTTTGACCAACATCTGTACGGTCATAATTGCAAAGCCTCATCTACACAATATCTACTGTGTGTTCTTGGAGATGGGGGTGTTGGGTTCTTTTTTTTTTTTTTTTTTTTTTTTGTTACTCCATTATTTGTACAGCTCAGGAGATCATGTTCTGTTTTATTTATTTTTTGTTACATTAGGAAGCTGTGAGTGCAGAGGCTTCTGAGCTGATAATGAGCTCCGTGTTAACAGAGGTAGGTGTCAAAACTGATGTACAACCAGGCATACAAAGAAGAAGGTGTGCAGAGGGCCTGAAGCATTTTTTCCTTTCAATTGAACCCTTGTGTATTACTTAAAAACATTTTTCACATTCTTCAGAGGCTATGCACAACAGTGTTTACTTGGGAGAAAAGAAAAAAATAATTAAGATCATCCAAGAGAAAGTCAAGAAAAAGATAACACCGTACTTCCAACTCGTAGAGTTATGATTCTCTGTATTTATGGCCTGTTTTTGTTTTGCTTTAGATCCAATGAAGATTGCGTCTCATGTCCTTGTTCAATTTTAACTTGCACTTCACAAAACAAACAAGTGCATAGTTTGAAGAAACACACATTTGCAGCACACTGTACAGTCCGATGCAACCAAAGGTTATTGTGAGAAGTGAAATTGGCATAGTCAAACAAGCAGAAAAAGGAGAATAACATATTTACTTTTTACAAAAAATTATGCAGTAAATAAAAAGATGAAAAGGGATTAGAGGCCTGATATTTGTTTTTCTTCCTTTCTGTTTCTCTAGATCCTCCATATCTTTTACTCTCTCTCCTTTCTGTCATCCATTTTGTCTTCCTTCTCACTGTTGCCCTCTCCCCTGCCTCTAGTCAATCTCTCTGCTGACTCTTGGCTACAAGGTTCAGTGAAGACACAGATAGTCTGTGACACTCCCAGTGAAGCATTCTGCCTCATACTAGCTCGATCCTTACTTGATCTCCTATAAGTGAATACTGAAGGCAAAAAAAAAGAAAGGATAACACACATGCTTTTACACACCTTAACTCCCCATATTTTTAGGCTTTGACTGCCTTCGTTATCCATACCTAAATCAAAACAAAAGGTATCACCTGTGGGCACATCAATATATCGACACACTTGCATGTCCAAACAGCTGCAGAGTTGTGGCTGACAGTTGATTTGGGTCTGTCTGGGGGCCTTGCGTTCCCTTTGCTGTCTTTCTACCTTGCTGCTCCAAATTTGATATGACAGATGCAGAGTCACTGGCTTCATTTAAACACAGGCAACAAAAATCATCATGCAATTACTGTCACTTCATGCCTAAGCTAGCCATGTGCTAACCCAAGGCTGGCCTTAGGTAGCCCTAAACGCAATGATGATTCATTGAGCCTAGGTCGGTATGAGTAGAGGAAGATGATCATGTGCATGTGCTTTTCCTACTCGCTGTGGAGGATGATTCTGTCACATTGATAAAATATGGCCAGTGGGAATATAGAACACATTTCAAGATGACCAGCATTGAACAGGACCGGTACATCCATCCCAGAGCACATGCTATGCAATTTATGTGAGAAACTTTCATGTGTGTTTCTGCGTTTTTATCAGTGATCCGAATCAAAATAAAGGAAGAAGGGTAGAGGCTGTTTTCAGGTGATCAGTCTGACCCCCAGTATTAGCTTTTTATTTCCCTTGGTATCTAAACATATTAGACCATTCTCTTAGCCTTGAGCTATACACATATGCTGTCATACTCAAAAACGCAGACAAGGAAGCAGGCTGGAAAACCCAGGTGGCAGGTCTGAGAAGCAGGAAAAAAAATCTGTAAGAGAGATAAATAAAAGTCAGATACATTCTAAATAGGATTCTTAAGGTTATCAGCTTGCTGGGTAACTCATCTGCAAAAAGTCGTAAGCCCTTGAATTCAAATGCTCGTCACTCGACCAAGGAAATCCAGCATTTTAATCCCAGATCGGCTAAGTCCACCCATCTGGAACAAATAGAATGTGAAAGCTGACAAGAAGATGGGGAAAATGTCAAGAAATCCATAGAATTTCTATATACTTTGAATAAGAGTTGATGAGAAGTGCTGATTCGCATTACGCACATAAAATGCCACAGATGTCGTGACACCGTGAGTACTTGTTTTTTCAAGCTGGCCATCATATTCACTGATTTCTTCTTTATTCAAATCCAGCACCTTGAGATTCACCTATTCTCTGAGGCTAAAACTTATCTAGCAGCAACTGAAAAGTTGTATGTGTGGGAGGGGTGGTGGTGGGGGGTGAAGTTCAGTTCACACTCATACACATACACATGTTCGTTGAAATACAGCCACGCATACACTCATACATATGCACTTAGTGACAGCACCTATCTGCCACCCACAGTAAGTGACCTGGGTTAAATATATAATGACTGCTTGTCCCACACTCAGGATTAATGGGCTATGGAAAAAGGAGATAAATCATTAACATAGACTCACACATATATATACTGTACTGAGAAAAATAAAAATAACCCAGAGTTGTTGTGTCTTGTGATATTATATTCCAGCTGCACTTTTGAGATTAAAACATATCACATTTACTCTTGAACTGAATTTCTGAGACCATTGTTTTAAAGAGATCATTCTGATGTGTTTTTGGTGTTTAGGCAATAAAACAAGTGGTGCTTGAAAGATTGGAAATTCAATCATTTACTAATTTACAGGAATATGAAGTTATTTTGTTATCAGGTAAAACAATAGACTAATTAACCTCAAGATAAATAGGACAGTTTTTTTTTTTCCCTGGGGAAAATACAGCATATATTAAAATTAATTAAATTCTGTAACAAATACTAAAAGTAAGACACCTTAATGATAGTAATGGCTCTATTTAAGACTTTTTTTTTCTTTTACAAAACACCATGTTAACAACATCTTTTCTGTCATCATTCAATATAAACAGAATTGCAACATTTGGAGGATGTTTGTTAAGATATTTTATTCTGAAGAAAATAAATCAGATGGAACAAAAAATACTGGTTTTGTAAAACATGCTTCAAATAATTACATTTTTTAAGATAGTTTTTTTTTTTCATTCAAGCACGGAAAACAACATGGACTAAGTCATGAGGCAAAAGTTGTGAAATTACCTTGTGATTTGCACTTCTAAAAGAATTAAATGAGTTGAGTCTAATCACGCAAATTATTCTGCATTTAAAAAAATGTGCTTTCAAGTGTTACAAAGCTCTTGCATATCAGCGATGACAAGGACATTCGTCCAAAAGTAATTCAACAAAGTGCTTGACAATGTTCCAGGTCATCTGTGTTAAGCGTAGAGTAAGAACAAACAAAATCACAAGGTTTCAAAACATTTGTGGGAAGATGTAGGAGGATTTCAAACTGTGTTTTGGATATGCCTTGCAAAAAGGTACAATAAACTGTACAGTCAAAGAAGTGAAAAATACCTGGAAAGAAACAGACGTCAATAATATTGAAGGAAATGTGAGAACGCAGCTGAAGGACAGCTGAAAATGTAAAAACATCATGAATACCTAAGCAGGCAAGAGCAAAGTTACAGAGAACTGTGGTGATGGACTGTGGATGATTCGGGGAAAGTGATAGTGATGATTTACAAATCTGCACTGTGTTGAAGCTAGACTTTTCATTTGGTGAAATGAATAAAGATTTGCTGAAGAAAAATAACAATAAGACTACAGTCCCTGAAGACATAGAGTTGTATGTCAGGCAAAAGATGAGGGAAATTAATAATTACAACTGCAATAAATGCACAGGTGCACAGATGCCCATACAAATTACTGACACTATTTTTATTCAGGTAATATATGTTTTTACAGTAGTAGCACCCAGGGCATGCTACTGCTGATGATGTTGGCAGAAAAATCTTGTGTGTATGTATGTATGTATGTGTGTACATATGTATGTGTAATTCATATAGATGCTAATGAGTTTTACTAATCAGGTGATGTGATTTATTAACTCAATTTGACACAAAAAATCTTCCATTAGACATATCTGTGATCTGTTTCATGGCATTAGCTCCAGCAGACCCATGTGCCCCTGGACCCGATAGGTAAATAATGTAATAATGATTTCCTGTGAGATAATAGTATTGCACAGGAAGTGTCTACTATTCTGCTTATGTGTAGCTTGTTCTGTCAGGACAAAATGTTTTTCTTGAAATACACTGCATTGTTCACAGGCTTTGTAGAATTATATTGCATTGTTTATGGACCGATCGTCATTACTCAGTTTACCTGTCAGTACTATGTCTGCTGATACATTCTACGCACACTCATTGAGGGCACTATCACATCTGCAGGGTTTAGTCTGCTTAAAACAAACTCAAGCTAATTTTCCATTTAGGTGCAGTTGATTTTGTCCTGTGTAAACACAGTAATCACATTAAGGTGAGGCCAAAAATAATTTGACCAAGACCTGATGCAGACCAAAGATTAGAATTGCATTAGTTACTGCAGCCAAACTGCAAGCCAAATCACAAAGTTCCCAGTTCTATATATGATATCTATGATAGAAGTTATGGAAGTTATCGAAATTAATTGATTATGGAAATTAATCTATCTAGGATAGATAGATACTCCAGCATCGCTGTCACTGATTATTTTCATAGAGTGGCCGGTGAAGCTTGAAATCTGTTTTCTTTTCTGTGTCTGTAATGTGTTTGTTTTGAGTCTCACATGGTATGGGGAGCTCTGCTGGAGTTCTGTCTAGGGCAGAACCTTTGTTGTTCAAGCTGTTCTTCTCCTTATCTGCATCAGATCAAGTAATAGGATATGGGCTTATTGGGCTTGAGATTGCTACAGTTTCCTGCCCGAACAACATCACTTCTTGGAGGCCAGCAAATTAGCTCTTGAATTCCTTCAACTTTTTTAACTTGCACTTGTAGGAAAAAACACTGTTAACAGTATGTAACTGGCAATCCCTTGACAATATTAACCCTTTATAGCTTGACGTAGAACTACTATCTGAAGCCCTGATTATATATTGAAATTAAAATCACTTTCAATTTTGTATTTAAGTTTATAAATTATTATTTTTCCTATCATTATGAACACACTCAGTATGTTTATGCATTTTTTTATTTAGTTGTTTGTATTTTTTATAATATTTTGGTTTGCAGAACACTTTTCCTTTTTTTTTTTTTTTTTGACTATGAGGTGGTTCAGAGGTCTCAGAAATGCATGTATCAAATATGATACATCCAGCATTATAGTGTTGTAGACTGTAATCACAATGAAATCACAAAATTAATTGCAATTGTATGTTGAGAACCATTGCTGGACTATTTGACCACGCATTAATTAAAAGTGTTAAACCTCATGCCATCCTTGCTTGGGAATGACTGAGTCTGTTGGGGGATGTTTTTTTTATACTCAATCATGATACTTACTGTGAAAGTAGGTTCTTTACTCTCCATTTGTCACGTTATTTTGCACATTTGTCCTTATTTTCACATTTGTTTGGTTTGCCATTGCTTTGTAACAGTGCTTCACTTACTATCCCGGGTTTTGTTTGAAGTAGCATTGTACAATTAACAACAAAACATTAAGTCAAACCAAAGAGAACACACAGTGTTAGTTTAAATATTTATTCGGTTAAAGGTTGAATATTATATTGGTTATACTTACTTTTGTTTGTTACCTTTCTCTGACTCACCATGCAGGTATAGTGT
>JAOWBL010004544.1:0-11029 GCA_028564865.1 Zenarchopterus dispar | reverse complement strand
ATATATATATATATATATATATATATATATATATATATATATATATATATATATATATATATATATATATGTATGTAGGGATATTTGAAGAATAGTAAATATTTAAAAAGCTATGTTTTCACTTCTTGCAGGCTCAAATTTAGGCAATAACTGTTTGGATGATCATATTTTCTCATTTTTTGAAATGGCAAGTTTATTGCTCTCCAAGCACCAAAGGAGAAGCTCTTTCACAGCCTAGAGTCTGTGATTTTGCATTTCAGCAGGTCACCTTGACATCAAGCCAAATACTTGACATGCTGGCATGTTGCTCTCAAGCATTCAGCAACGTCTGCAGTGTTAATAGTAAAACGAGGCCTTATTATTACAAGCAGTACTTGTGATATTGGAGTCTGAAGGTAAGCTTGTCCTCACTTAAAAAAGAAAAAAAAAACTTTTTTTATCAGGAGTCGTAGAGAAGCTCTCTTAATGTTTCTGAGAGAAGCGCTCCCTTTGTGCGACATTATGGCATCACTGTTTGAATTTCTAAGGACAAAATGTGAGTGAACAGGGAACAGTACTGAATGGTGTCTTATTGTGCGCTGAAATGTGATGCATTTCTAAGATTACATAAGGACTAAGTAAAAGGACTCCCTGAAGCAAGTGAAGGTTGTGCTCCACAATAGATCAGACTTTTGTCAGTGCACTTTGTTTTCTTTTGAGAGTTACAAAATATATATTTTTAAAAAATGGAACATCGAAGCAATATTTGTTTCATTCAAGAAAGAAAGACTTTGTCCAAAGAAAACTGAAACGTTGCTACTGTGTGATTGAGCTGTTGAGAAAACATATTTAAGAGTTTCTCAATTTTATATGACCAAAATATGACATATATTGTATAATTTTTATGGGAAAACAGTATAGTAATCTACTTTTCTAGTTTTCATTTGTATCATTTATTTTCTTTAGTTATTAAAAATTACTATCAGTGTCATCTCAATGGGGAAATTCCAAGAAAAAGGTAAATCCAGGTGTAAAAAGAGGGACTTTGGATGACATTTTTGTGATCTGCCAGCTGGTAGGAGTAACAGCTACCGAACAACCAATAGGAATGCACAAGTCAAATGCAGCATACATGTGCAAGAACCACATCCCAACACTCAAGCATGGCGGTGGGAGAGTGAAAATTTGGCTTTCTTGAAGCCTTACAATCATTCAGTTAACCATCAATTCCTTTGTTTACCAAAGAATTTTTGTGGTAAATGAGAGGCCATCTGTCAAGAGAACTAGCAGAGAACCTTAAAATTGACAGAAGGTGCTCTTCTTTTGCACGACTGGATCTTTCACACTTTCATCAAAGCAGTCACAGACTAACAGGGGTTCCCCCTGCATAACAGGACTTGTAGGCACAAAGAGCTTCTCCTTTGGTGCTTGGAGAGCAATAAACTTGCCATTTCAAATGCTAAACTGCTTTAAAACCATTAACTAATTAAGACCTTATTTTTTGCATCGGGTTTGTCTATATTCCCTATGGTACAACTCAAACATACTGTATATAAAAGCACTGAGTGCAATTCAATTCAAGACAATTAATTTTTGAAGTGAAGGATACAATTCAGATTTAATTTGATCTGATGCATCCTGATACACCCTGATAAAGTTCTTTAACATTTATTTTTAAATCTGCAATGATAGTTAGCGAATACTCAGTTTTCACTGCATGTAGAAGTATATCTGGCTGGTTAAAAAAAATTGGTCAATCTTAATACTCCCTGTACAGATGGGAAAATAACTTGTCAAGAAGGGTAGTCTTTTTGCTCCTGTTTTCCAAGTCTATTTTGTTTGGCTGCACGTAGTGTTTAGAAGGACATCCGAGGTCATACCCAGGGAGAAGTGCAGTGACAGCAAGAGGAAGGAAAAGGAAGTGGAGCAGGTGGTGAAGACAGGAAATAGAGTAGGAGAGGAGGAAAGAGTGGAAGGTGACAGAAGACAAGGTGACTGAAACCGAGACATGGATGGAAGATGAGAGGAATGGCCAGGGAGCAGTTTTCTCCATGTAATTGGCTTTACGAAGTTCATATTCTTCCAGGTAATCTCTTCCCATCTTTGACCTTCAGCACTTACCACAGGACAATCTAACGTATGCCAACTCAACGCAGCAAGAGAGAAAGCGAAGGAGAGGGTGGGTGAGTGGGTACAGCGCTGACCCAAGCACATCTCCAGAGAAAATCAACCCCACCCATGGGGGATCACGCTGCCAACAGCATTAACTTCTAGCCCTTTTTTTTTTAGCCAGCGCAGCATGCAATCAAGCAAGAAAGCAAGCACTGGCATTGTTTGTCTGATGAGTCTGTGCACTGCACTTCTCTGAGGTACACTCCGTCTTCTGGATGTTTCACACTTTTCATTCCTTCTCTCTCTCTAATCACTCCTCATCATTTAATGGTTTTTATTTATATCTATTTTTTTCCCCTGACTTTAGTTTGCTTGATGTTCTTTATTAGTTAGTAAACTATTATGACCCTACTTCCCTTGGAACTGCAATACCCATATGTTGCATCAGGTCTTAATTAAAAAACCAAACCACTGTTTCTGCCAAATAGACTTTTTGAAAATAAATAAGTAAAATTAATCAGAAAGACAGAGATGAGGAGGAATTTATAAACAACAAACAAAGCACTGGGATTGAAAAATACCCTTGGAGAAAACTGGCTTCACAAGGTTTTTCATAGAAGTTCTAGAAAATGATAGCAACTGAAAAAAAGATACAATATAATCACGATTTTATATTATTCTAAATACATCAATGTTCTTTTAATTAGTTAAATTTTTTCCTGCAGACGATTGTGTCTGACTCACCTCTCTCTATACTTCTATATTTGACAGAAAACGAGTGTGTCTTCCACTGGTTGTAGAGTGGAAGTGCTTATCAAGAATTAATGATGTCTTTCAGAGGGAAACTTAACAAGCCTTGCTTGTAAGAAATCTTCAAGGTATGATACCTCGAGCTCAATTAACTCTGGCTTATAAATGACAATGAATGAGCACCTGATGAGTAAACCGTAGCACTGACATTGGAGTAAACTTGTGCAACATTGAGGGAAATACTCTGTTGACACTCAATGCAGTGATGCTGCTCTAAAGCCATGCTTATAAAAGCTGCACTTGGATCAGTGAGCAAACTACATTTCCCTTTTAGCAGCTTCAAAGGGTAAGACGGACATGAATGGAGGCTTGTAAGGCTTCCTCGGTGGACAACACCTTTCTGGATGAATTTACAGGTTCAATCCAAGACTGTGAGTGGTTTCTTTAAATAGGCGATGCACTTTCTATGCGTCCCTGCATTCACTGATTCGATAGACAGGGTCCACTCAATTAAAAGGCTGACAAAGTGCAAAGCAGAATCAATAAAAGTTGCTGTTATCTACTAACAGTAATACTTAAAGCGCAGCTCAAATCTTTGCAGCAATGACCTTTGCAATTGGAAGCATTCACGGTGTGCTTTAGATTTCTGCAGCATTTCTTTGTTTGAATAAGCACTTACCCGTAGGGTTCGTTCTTTCACTCTTCTAAATGTAAGGTTTGCAGAAGCCATTAAGGAACATGCATCAAGAATTGATGATAAATTGGTCCACGATCCAAGACAAGGGCCAGTTGTTGATATTTTTGTAGCATAAAATTGTTATTAACAAACACTTATGATGATGAAGCTGCCAATATCAGACAATTATGTTTGACTAACAGTTGTGTTTACGTTCTGTTCTCCATTCAGAGGTGATTTCTCTGAAATGTGTCATCCAAAATGTTGATACTAAGCAGATAAAACCCTCAAAAATACAGAATGGGTTCACGTTGGAGACTTTTAACAAAGCAGCTCCTGCAACCATTTAAAAACATCCTAGTGACGACTAGCTTTGTGCAGAAGTTGCAATATCATAGAAAGAATAAACCTTTACACCTTTGAACGTGCAATAATGCATGCTGGCTTACCAGAAATTAACCAAGAAAGGATGCTCAAGGTTCTGCATGATCTGCAGCTCTTTTAGGACATTCCTCACTTCATTGCGTTCCACACATTTTAGCTTGTTCATGTACTTCATAGCATACATCTTCTTGGTGTCTTTCTTCTGAACTATGCAGACCTGTTAAGATAACATAAAGGGGAATGGCTTGATTTGTTGTGCAATGCCTAAGTGGGTTGAAAGAAAAAATCACAGCATATAATTGCTTTTTGTAAAATTACAATGCACTTAAAGAATTACAGTCAATATGATAGACAACATGAAGTGGTCAGCTGGAACATGGAAACCACTTCTAAGAAGTGGCAACCGTACTGTTCCCTGCTTCATTAACACAATTGGAGCTCAAGGAGTACAGATATACATTCATAGCAATTATTTTGCAAAGTTACATAGTCTTAAGAATGTAGTGATGCTTTTTTATTTGTTACACAAACACAAAATTGATTTATGATGCTAAACTTATCACCAGAATATTTTGCATTTTTTAAATAAGAGACAAGGTTTGTGCACTTCTTTGTATCATTGGTGCATGTCAATCTGGTCCTTCAAAATATGTGGCATGACTGATGTCAGCAAAATACAGATTTTTTTAATAACTCCTGCACTTTGGATTATTGTCATTAAACTGATTAATAGTTGAGTATTTCAATTGAACATGCACATTTTAAATACACAGAGTTGTAATGTGCTCTATTTGCTTTTAGATGTGCTTGTCCAAGCTGCTGCTATCAATAAGACATTGATTACTTCGATCTTTGAGGATAATCTGGGGACCAACTGGCATAATTAATCAGCCAAGTCCTGATCACAACACTGTTTGCAGTGCACAGCTTGCCATCTACAGTGATTAGAATGCTTATCTGTTATTGGACAGCGTGTTGATGTTGTGTCTATGCATGTTCATGCGAGTGTCTATGTGCATCCTTAAGTGTGCTAACAAGTCCTCCTAATGCAGTTTCTAATTACTATCCACTACATGGCTTACAAACAAGAGGGACTGTGACCACTATAGCCCCAGGTTTGCTTCTCTAATGTTTTGCTGGTTGTTTTCAAGCTAATTAAACAGCAATGCTTAATCATGATTTTTAAGATAACTTTGTATAGCCAGGAGGAGGATGTACTATTTTTCGAAACAACATGGACTGCAACATGTTACCAGGGGCCATATGCACAAAATACAACAGATTGACAACTTAAGATGCATGTACGTACTTAAGCAGAAATGGTACAGTTGCATTCTTTAGGATAAATTTATCTGTTGTGAATCTCAACCTTTAAGAATCCTGATTTCCCTTACAGTTTTAGATCATTAATGAATCATTTGCACGTAATTTATTGGACATGCATATAGGAAGAAGTGAAATTTTGAAAAGAAATGAAGTTAAAATATTCATCTGACAAATGGAAAATAAAGAAGGGTGTTTTATTAGGTGGGATCAGTTCTGAAATCCGGATGGGAAGTGGGAAAAGTGGAAAAAGGTCGACATATTTGAATGTAATTCTGTGCAGGTTGCAAGGAAAATATAATGGATTTAAAAATAGGTGGTCAGCAGACAGTCAAATTACAGCTACTGTGGCCAAAGAATAAAAAGTACCAAATTTTTCCTCATTTCATCTTTTACAATGTGTAGATTTGCCATGTTAAACTGCATAATGAGAGGAAACTGAATAAAGTGAACTTCTGAAATGCCTGTGGCAAAAGCAATTAACATAAATGATATCACTGACGTTTTAAAGGAGCAGACTTGAAGGTTTTTATGTTATTACCTTGGGTTTTAAGACATGATACGAGGCATTTTTTTTCACAGTGACTAACTTATTAAAAAAGTGCAGCTTAGTGCCAACAGGCTAGGCTCATTTCAGCCTTCTGAACAACTAAATCTACATTGTTGCAGTGTGTGTTTTGCAGTCATTTCATTTGCATTTGGTCTTTTTTTGGTGATTTTATTATCTTTCATAACTTTTTTGTACAGGATTTCTCTTTATATAATCTGTTTTGCCTCCCTTTCCTGTTGCTTTGGGATTAATTTATGCTTCAGTTGTTTCAAACTTGATTACTCGCTCCGTAATTTAGGTCTCTCATTTATTTTCCACTCAATCCACTATGAAAAGATAACACTTGGGCAGACATGAGCTTACCTTTCCAAAACTCCCTTTTCCAATTGCCCTCAAGATCTGGAAGTGGTCAAAATTGACTGTGGGGAAATAATAAAGAGCAAAATTAACACTATCGTTAAAATTAATGCAAGTTTTCCACCAAAATTCCAAACCTAAAAGATAACATTATTGTTTATATACATGAATGTTGCTGATTTATTCTTAATAATTAAATCAAACATATTCACACTGTACCAAATGTAATAATAACAGAATGGATAGTAAACCCCACAATAACATGAACAAAACATATTAAATATTAAGTGTATATAAATTTTATTTGGAAAATCACAGAGTTACTGATATGTTGGCAGTAACATGACTGTTCTAACAGGCCAAGTTTTTCAAAGGTAAACATATAAAGGGTTACATCACTGTGTTTAATACTACTATACTGGATCACATTTTACTAAATGTGATATTATTAAAATAAAATCCAGATACACAAGGATAGGGACAGAATAAAACAACACTGGATGACTGATCTTCAGGCTCTCAGGTGGCAATGAATAAGAAATGTGCACAACCAAGTCTGTTATCACTACACGTGTACAAGAACATTTTTAAAAACCACCATCAATAAACACAGCTTAATGTTTCATCTGGATGAACTAGTTCAATCATAATAACTCTAAAAAAGAAATGCACCGCCACTTCAGTGAGCCTGGGCTCATTAAACCTTCAGTGAAAATAAACTGTCATGTGGTGAGACTAATGATAATATTTAATTCTCCACATCCTCTATGCAAAAGAGATTAAAAATTTTTTTTAAAAAGTTCAGCAGCCAGCCTCCATCATGATGTGGAGTTTTAGTTGTAACCTATGTAACATCTCATTTCCGTTTGTTTTCAGGACTGCCAAGTCCACGAATTCACCATTCTTAATGCAATTAAGCCAGTTCGCACACTCTTAACGTCATTCCACTGATATCTTACGCTATGAATCCCATCAATATTCGTGTGTTTTTCAGACAGTATATATTGAAAGCTGCCCCCATGGAAAACAATGAAATGTGCAAACTCTCCTATGTATGGTCACCCAGTAATTATATGAGAATTTGAAGCCTTTTTATGCTCTTAGTTGGAAGAAATGGGATTCTTCCATTGTTGCTAGGTTACCATGTGTAGTCACAAAACTCCCTCATTTTAACTTTAGCACCATTAGCTTTCTGTAGCATCAATATGCCACATCCTGAGCTACATTAGATGTTTTAAAGTGTGCATATATTCTTATCTTGAAACTTGAAATTTTATCTCAGACAAACCAATAGCATTGATGGAAAATCAGTATTTATCCTTTTTTGGTTAGGATCAAAGGTTGGCATCAGTCATTTAATTATCCATCCATCCATTTTCTATGCACACTGAATCCATCGACAGGGTCACAGGGGTCTCCTGGAGCCCATCCCATCATTTAATTATTATATAGAGTAATTGGAAATAAGATTTTTGGGGGGTTTCTCCTGACTGGTATAAGCATATTTAATAGATTCCCCAGATTGCCCATCTTATGCTTGTTCTGTCCTACTTGAATGCCAATGCAGAACATTATTCTCGATGGTGAGACTGAACAAGACCAAAACATACAACAGCTTGGAGATGGATGAAACCCTGATGTCAGTAATGACAGTCAATATGGCAGCAGGAAAACAGATCTTCACAGCATCAAATGAGAATCTCCCTCTGCTATGATGAAAGCATCAAATATTGCAGCAAACTCTCAGACACACACAACTGCACACAATATTTCATACTTGCTCATTTTATGGACAAATAAAAAATATAAAAAACTGGCTGAATTAGTCAGATTTGCTCATACTTGTTCTACTTGTGCAGGTGGGTGATGGGTATGAACAATACATAAGGGCCGTCTCTGAAATAACCCCTTACTTGCCAATAGTGCACTATGTAGTGCAGTTACCATTTTGTAGTGCTCTTCAAAAATGTTGAGAGTCGTTAAACCCTTTATGATATACTCAATAAAATACACAATGTCTCATGAATAGTCGACAACTAATTTGCTACATTTTTATCTGCTCGACAGAAATGACAGTGAATATGTTTTTTTGTTTTTTTAAGTTACACAAGTAACACTGCAGAGACTTTAAAGCTCTGTATCTCTGCACACAAATGTGATATGTTTGGAAGACCCCTAGTTCCTATCAAAGCTTTCATGATTTTTACTTTAGTTGCAGTGGTAGTTTTTCATGACTTGAGTTGCTTTATGTTAAATTCCAGCTTGTGTGGTGGATTTTAGAGGAAATGTATGTATTGTGCTAGGTAACACTAGAAAAACTAGTATGGAGGAAGATTTCTTTGAAAAAACTAACTTTCTCCAGTTCTTTGACTAACAAAAGAAATTATATTGTAAATATTAAGAAAGTAGTTAGAAACTAGTCATTTTGTGACATTTCACACAGATTTCTATGCTTTTTATTTTACATATTGTGAGATAAAAAAGGAATTAATACCAATCTAACTTAACAATTTCAAATTATTTTAATAAAAGTATTTTTTTTTAAAAAGATGCTGCAAAAAAAAAAAAACCTCCTGTGGCACTTAGTTCACAAGTGAGCACACAAAACACATTTTGAAATGTTGCTGACATTATGTTCAAAGTAAAAGCATTTTTTTTCTCTTCTTTGTTTTTCCAAATAAATACTGACTTTAAATTATTTGCAAACCATAACATTTTGTTGTCACCAACAGCAGGAAACATCTGAAAAGTTGTAAATTAGAGTTATCAGGATACAGTTACTTGAACTTGCTGGGGAGAAGAAAATATGCTTTTAAAAGATGTGTTAAATGTAAAAACTAATATTTTATTTTTAAATGCCACATTACATATACTTTTTAAAATGAAACTGAGGGTTGTAACAGAACTTTTACTGAAGATAGCTAGTTTACCATATATAAATGGTATACTGTGTGTATATATATATGTGTGTGTGTGTGTGTGTGTGTGTATGTATGTATACTATATATATATATAGATAGATAGATAGATAGATTAGATAGATAGATAGATAGATAGATAGATAGATAGATAGATAGATAGATAGATAGATAGATAGATAGATAGATAGATAGATAGATAGATATAGATAGATAGATAGATAGATAGATATATTCTTATTTTAGTGTACTGGTCTGGCTATCTTCTGCTTCATACTGGAATTTTGTAGTAACAATACAATATTTATGGGCAGACAGTTTAATGCCAACAAACCATGCAATAACTGATTTGAGGAAACAACATCCGGTGGTTTTTGTGCGAAATCCCACGTACCTTCAGGATACCCTTGATAAAAGGAATCACTGAGGAGGAGATTTCTTGGTGTGCAGCTGTGAAAATGAGCAGCTCACTCTCTGTATTTTTGCAGATAAGAGATGTTCTTGCTAATTTTTCATTTCTGACTTGAGGATTTCTGATTTTCTGTGTTCAACTCGTGGATAATGTGATGGAAAAAATAATCTCGCCACTCTAACCTGTGTCATGAGTGCAGTTTACTGCAGGTCTCGGTCTCTGTCCTTGGTCTGGTATCTTGGCACCTGTTATTTTTACATAGCAAGATTGTTCTGACTGTCAGCATGAAGCTTCTGCCTCTGTTTAAATCTCTGTGTGTTCAGAATTACTTTGTCACTTCTGCATTGAAACTTGAGATGGACGGTTTGACCCTTTTGCACACAAAAGCTAATTAAATAATTCACTGATTGGAGCCATATTGCCAAGTCTGTATTTTAGAGTGTTATGATATTATTTCAGTCTAGTATAGTATTGCAGTCGCCTAGTGGTTAGGATGTATCATACAGAGGTATTAGATACTTTTTTTCCACAACACATAACAATTTTGATCCTTCATTTTAAAAAATCAAAATCACTTCAGAAATAAGAAGATTCTATTTTTTTACTTGTTTTTTGGTAAAAGTTGTTACTTTCTCAGCCCCTCCTAGTTTCCATTCGCATTACATTTTTATGCAGACTTCTGATCAAAGATTTGCATACTATTTACAAAAACTACTTTTTTCCGCTCTGTGTCTGACAGTAAAATTAAGGAAACCTTTCTTGTTTTCGGTCAACCAGGACTCACAAAGTTATGTTTAAAGGAGAAATGTGTAAGATTGTGGGTTAAAATATCCCAAAATAAACTAGAAACAGCAAGCGAGTGAGAACAAATAAGTGCAGTCATGTCATGCAAATGATGACTATGTATTTGGCTACTGAGTTTTCCACCGAGTTAGCGTGATATATAATTAGTTTTGGTCCGTTCAGTCACGTAATACTAGTTTCTGTCATGAGTGGTAATAGTGAGCATCATAGTGCCTCAGTACAACATGACAATGAAGTTGCAAAGTTTGTGTGTCACCAGCCATGTAGGTACTGGCCCCAAATCATCATTTTAGGATAGGTAAGAGAAACAGCAAGAATGGCTGAAGCTTCCAGGAGAACTTTGCCATCACCACAATCACCCGGTACAGGAAAAATGCCCCTTTAGAAAGCAAAAGGAGAGCAGACAAAAACAGGGCTAAAACCAGAGTAAATATCAGCAGTGCTTTCCCACAGGGGAGGCAGTTAATGTGCAGCAAAGAAATGAAATTTGATGTAGAACTTGCAATGTTTCTTTTAAATTGGTAAGTAAACCACAGTTGGGAGGTCAACTCATTTTGCACACTTTGGAGTCACTGTCCATTTTGGGAAAGTCATACACACCCAAGCTTTTCAATTCAATTCAATTCAATTTTATTTTATTTATATAGCGCCAATTCACAACAAAAGTCGCCTTGAGGTGCTTCACATTGTAGGGTAAAGATAAAACAGTGTTACAAGGAAAATCCCAGCAATCCAATGATCCCCTATGAGCAAGCACTTGGCAA
>JAOWBL010004543.1:0-11030 GCA_028564865.1 Zenarchopterus dispar | reverse complement strand
TATATATATATATATATATATATATATATATATATATATATATATATATATATATATATATATATATATATATTAGGCACATGTCTCTTTAAGTGCTCTATATTTGAAGGTTGCAGGAATATTATAATGATGACAAAGCAAACCTGCTTTAACAAAAGTATAACAAACTTACTGATTGAGAGTTGATTCATCAATGTACAAATTTTAGCTGGTTACAGCCAAGTTTTTGTTTTTTTTTTGTTCTTTCTCTCTATAGATATTAACAGATCTCAACAGGGGCTCAATTACTTTAGCCTTACTAAAAAAAACCTCTCATTCCACAATTTGAATCACACACTGAACTAAAATGTTCCCCATGCATCTGGTTTGCTGTTTTTATTGAATGTCACTATTAATCACTATAGTTTGAAAACAATTTCTGATTTTCTTTTTCACAGTTAAAAGACCTGTGTGGATGAACTATTTGGGATTCAAGAGCAACTCTTTAACCTTAAACTGACCCAGGTGAAGTTTCTAGTGCTACCTAAGATATCCTGCCTTGTTCCAGTATCAAAAAAGAGAAGAAGAAGCTCACTCCTCTGGTCTGTCCTAACATCAGACATCATGCAAGTAAAGAAGGCTTTCAGGACCCACTGCAGTTTGCTTATCATTGTGGAAGATGCCATCACACACCTGCTTCAGCAAACCCACTGTGATTTGGATAAAACAGGCGGCACTTCTTTGATTTCTTTAGTGCATATATCTCCAGAAGACACAGGTGGAGACCCCCACAATCACCTGGATTACTGAATACTTGACAAACAGACCCCAGTTTATGAGACAGAAGGATTATGTGTCTGACCAGGTGTTCAGCAGCACAGGAGCACCACAGGGGACCTTAATCTCATCATTCCTCTTCACACTGTACACCTCAGACTTCCCGTACAAGTCAGAGTCCTGTCATCTGCAGAAATTCTCAATTGCAGCGTGTATCAGTGGTGTAGAGGTGATTACAAAATACTGGTGGAGCACATTGTGGAACAATCATCTCATCTTAAATGAGAAGAAGAGAAAGGAGATAACAGTGGATTCTAGGAAGACCGGGAACAAGGTAAACAGTATTTCCGTCATGGTAGAGAAGTGGAGGTGGTAGATGACCACAAATATGTTGACGTTCACCTAGAAGAAACTGGATTGGAGATGCAACCCTGATGCTGTTTATAAAAAGGGACAGCACAAACTGTACTTCATGAGGAAGCTTGGGTCCTGCAGTGTGTCTAGAAAGATGTTGGGTACCTTCGATAAGTCTTTTGTGGAGAGTTCAATCTCATCTGCAGTCATCTATTGGAGCAGAAGCATCAGAGCCAATGAATTTAAAAAAGTTAAGCAAACTAATTTAAAAAAAAAAAAAAAGAATGGTTCTGCTCACTGGCCACCTGTCCAGGATGTACCCCTGCTTATCGCCTTCTATGGGCTGGGATTGGCTCCAGCAGACCCCCATGACCCAGAAATGGATTCAGCGGGTATAGAAAATGGATGGATGGTTCTGCTCAGGGGAGTGTTCTGGTACTTCTAGACTTGAATGTGCAAGGAATAGCCCTTTAAAAAAAATTAACAATGTAATGAAAAACACAGCATCATCTCCACAAGACAGTAATTCAAAACAGTGTTTTCAGTCAGAGGTTTCTTCAGATCCACTGCAACACAGACCACTGCAGGAGATCCCTCCAGCTCACAGCCAAAACCATCTACAATGCATTCTTAAAGAAACTTAAATGCTGACAGTTACTGCAAAAAGTAATTTCCCTTCAGGGATTAACAAACCATGACTGAATTGAATTGAATTGAATTGAACTGAATTGAATTGAATTGAACTGAATTCTCCATCAGCAAACCTATACTGATAATGTTTCTTTGTTTAGTATTCCGTCATTTCTAAAAGTTGTGACAATTGTGACCCATAGTTTCTAGATTTTCATAGTTTGTTTTTCCCCAAAAAACAAATAAAATAATAGATTAATTAATTATTAAAGTAACCTCAAATGACACACCTACACTGCAATAACAGCATCTGATTGTAGTAAACAGGCAAAGGTAATAAAGGCTGGAGGTGAATGGGTAAGCTTCAGGTGTCATCAGTAATACCTACTGTAAAATTGGATATTGATCACTTGGATATTGATCACTGGCCTTTTCATCATATGAGACTGAAAAAAGAGAGATATTGAAATCAGATGAACAGGACAACTGCAACATGCTAAAGGAAACTCATTCTGAATCTCATATGTACCCAATATTTCTCAGTCTCTGATTCAATAATAGGAGTTTTGGATGTTAACTGCCACTTTGTAAGGTCAATGATTCTGGGTCCAAATTTGGCAGTCTGGGTCTGAATTTTGTGTGCTGACCTCAGGTCCGTGCAGAATAAAGCTCAGCAGTGATGGCATGCTTCCTTCCTGTGCCCTGGCAACAGAAGCCCCGCATGGTTCTGAAAAGAGGACATGAGCCTGGGAAACTCTTTTAGGAGAGCCGTCGGGGGTTCAAAGCACAGCGGGAACGGAATGTGCAAAAGGGAGGAACGATGCGGCTGCCATAACCGGATGCAACGTGCTGCCATAGCAGTGTTGCAAAGGAGCTTCCTGTCTGACTCCCAACCATGCCTACCAATATTTACATGGTTGGGACACAGCAAACAGATATGCTGCAAAAGTCTTGCTTTTTTTCCTAGGCCAAAATTTGGCAAAACATAAAAGACTTATAAATAATGTTTATTGTCATTTATTTGTAAAAGCTTAGTTTTATCATATTTGTTTGTGTGTGTGTGTGTGTGTGTGTGTGTGTGTGTGTGTGTGTGTGTGTGTGTGTGTGTTTTGAAAATGAAGCCTTGATTCGATTGCCTCAGTGAGTACATTATGGATGGATAAAATAAGTAAATAAATAAACTGTTAACCTTAACCGCAAATAAGAAAACAGATCTGGAATGATTAGTAAGCATTTTCAAATGTAATCTTTAAAGACTGACTTATTGACTGGTTTTATGTTCTTAATGTAAGAAATGTAACTTTATTTTTCTTAACTATTTTCAGTTGACTAACTGAAGCAAATAAGCCAATTAACTAAAAACAAAACTAATTATTAAATCTGGTGTTATAAGCAAAAATTGAAAAAAAAAGTTTATTAATTGAAAGAGACATCCATAATATATAGCATCAAAATATATTTGAAGGGTAACCTTTAAGAAAATATATTATGGATGTGACTTGAACCCCTATAAAGGTGACATAGCAGTTGTGTAAACAACAATGTTAATGTTAGGAGAGAAGGTGTGGCAACACTATGACCTGTGCTGATATCAGGGACTCTGTAAAATCGACTTTCTGAACCGTTAGTATGTACAAAACAAACAGGAACCTGTTCAAATATCTGCAACACATGATGCAGTGCTGTCTGTGACATTGACGAGGAGCTCTAAATGACATTTGAGGAGTTGTCATTGTGACTTTCCAAGAGTTTTCAAAACAGTTGACATACTTCGGGAAATGTCATGAAAAAGTGGAATATATAATTTAATTTCAACTGTTTTTTAAAATAAATATCAAATCACTTTTAATGAGTGATGCAAAATTGAGATTGAGTGTTTCTTAACTACATTTACAGCCTTTACTACCGCTCTGGCATATTGTTAGTGCTGCTATCAAATAAATGAAGTCTATAGCTCTAAATCAAGAACAGAAACCATGACACACATTTGAGATAAAGGCTCTCAAAACCCTTCTCCTAACCTTTTTTTTTTTTTTCATTACATGAGGATCAGGGAACTAAAGTCTCTGGAGACAGACCCCCACTCTGAGTCCCTCTCCCCTGCTCGCACATGAAAATCACTTCTGCCCCTCAATCCTCTCATCTAATCCCATCGACTCTTCCCTTACCCCATTCCCAACACTCATATAAATAAATGACTTCACATCGTTGTGGCTGGTGTGGTCTTTGTCAGTGAAATACGGGGTTGAAATGGTTTGTCAACCATTGCATTAATCTGTTATTAAAAATGTACACTTTACAACTTTCCTGGAAGAGGACGTTTCACATCCATCCTCCCTTCAGAGTTCCTTGTGAACCTTCAGTTTTACTGCTGAGTGCCACTTTAACTGTTTTATGATATGCTGTGGTTGTAACGCGATACTTGAGGAGCTTTGCTGTTTTTACTGGATTTAACCATCACCCTCTAAGATAGGTTGGGGATTAATGATTATCTCCATAACAGTCAAAGCAGAATCTAGGAATTTGCTGGATCAGCAGCACGACTCTTGCAGCCATTGAACTGATGACTGAATTTTTGGAGACTTTGGGATATGGTCCAAGTATCCCGTCCTGTGGAGTACTTCAACTGAGCATGTGATCTCATGACTGCAGTGGCAGCTTTTCATCTGAGATGAGAACACCCATCCATCCATCCTAGTTAACTGCTGCTGAGCAACACAGAAATTTAACACATGAATCCTTTTGTACACCTGTACTATTTTTTTTCTTTCCACTCTCATTATACAGGGATTAGTAACGCTGAAATGATCTGCATGTCTTAACACACCGGATCCTGAGTAACAACCAGAAACTACCTCTTGCTGCAGCAAATAAAGTGTGTCACTGATCAAAGACTGGAACAGTAAAACCAAGCGGCGTTAAGCTGTTCACGTGATATGCGTGACGCTCCGTGATGTGACGGTAATCTACTGGCCAATAGGAGAATAGCTGTCCTCTAAAGATAGAGCCATTCCTGGGTGATGTAGGCGAAGGCTCTGATAAAACTGTTCACAGAAATACAAGAGACAACTCGAATAGCAATAAAAATCATAAAATCAGGGCTGTGGCTGGTATTTTCAACATTTGGTTTCTTGAGGTAAAGCTGTTAGAAATGATTTTCAAACGAAGTGCTATTTGCCATAAACTGGTTTCCTGAAACTGCAGGTCGGGAAACCCTCAGCTGATAGGGAAAAAAAAAATCCAAAGTGGCGACCTTCACCTTGCTCATTCAGTCTACTCATGTAGGCTCGATGCCATCTATGAAGCGGGTCGTAGAGGTGACAATCTTGCATAAAATACTATAAATATCTTTTAGTCATACACTAGCAATATTAAAAAAACAAACAAACAAAAATATCTCAGATGATGTCATTCCCGATGCGCGAGTGCGCATCCCCGACAGGCCCGGAACTGAAGTTTGGGATCTCACATTCATGTCCATCATATCCTTGGCAAATTGAGAAAATAACATATTGTTTACAAATGAATCTTGACGCAAACCCAGCTGTCTACCGAGCGCAGATGCTGTGAAGGGGATGTCACGCTTCCTCAGAGGTACAACCTCATATTATGTAACATGCACGCACAGATCAGGATGCGATCTCCATGTTTGCCTGATTCGGAAGGATGAAATGTACATATATGAATATATAAAGCACCCGTGAAATAAGCTGCATCAGATGAGCAAAAACAGACAAGCCATCGGATGACTTTACCTGTCAGAGCGCTGTCTGTCATTCTCCAGGAGCACCGACTTGCGCCGTGAATAAGATGGTCAAAGGTCAAGGCTTGGAACGCGCACCTGGCGCAGGCTGTGCTGCAAATATTCCCTCGGTAACTCGGAGCTGCCCCGTCGGGAAGATCACAGCGGAGGCACCGGGTTACAGCACCATCACATAATCACATTTTGGGATATGGTCAGCGAGCAGGGATCCGCGGACGCGATTGGTAGATTTGTAAACAAGATGGATGAGCAAAAGCGCGGCGACGGCAGCGCGGCGGATGTTTGTAGATCTGCGGAGCAGCGCCGCTCAGCGCATCCCGCCTGGAACGGGAAAACCTGGACTGGATTTCAAGAGGGGGTGAAAAGAGAACGTCGAGTAACTAGGAAAAACATATGGGTGAAAGTAATTCATTATCATGCAGATTTTAAAGGAGACATATTATAATACATGTAATTTTTTTTTCAGAAGCTGATTCAATTTCCTGAAATGTTGTTGCTCAGGATTTAGTGCAAATACCACAGAAATGCAACAAATTCTCCCCTTTCATTCATGTCTTATAATGCTCTGTTCATAGATGAGTAACAGTTCCTCACAAGAACCAAATCTTTTTTGGATATAAATCAGCTTTAAAACTACTGGCAGCAACTTGAAAGCACAAGAATATCATGTCTAAAAACTGACATGTGGTGTTTTGCTCTTCAAATGATAAAACAGAAAAAAACTTGTTTGTGCAAAATGACAGTAAAGGGGGGAGGGAGGAGGAGGAGGAGGAGGGGGGGTTAGAGCATCAGATAATCTACAGAGAGTTGCATATATGTTTACGGTAACTGCTTCATCATAACCCAGCCAACATTAATATGTTGAGATAAAAGCAGGAAAAAAGTTCTGTATAAGTTTGTTGGCAGGTTTCATGGTTCCATGCTTGACTTTCTAATGTCAGGCATGTGGTACTTAAGCCTTTATGGGATCTTTGCCCCTTTGTTGGCCCATGTGCATTTAGTATATTTGTATGTCTCCCACATTTTTAGCCATATACATTTCCCCTCTGGGGTTCATAATACTGAAACCATTTGGCCATTTTAAACCCAAGCCCATTCTGTATTCAAGTTATCTAATTTTGGTCCAGAAGTGTCCTGCATGGACACACTGGCTGGGAGGCAAGTTAAGAAAGTAACTGGTTCTGGTGTTCAAGTCATAGTAGCCCAAAATGATATTTCCTTAAGCATGACCATCACCTGGTGATTTAATAAGGTCATAATAGATGTCAGAATGAAACACCTGATCATTTGTCCACTTTGACAGAAAGAGACTGAATTCTTCCACCACAATAAATGAAAGTTTTTCAGTGTTATTCCAGGAATCCAGCCGAGTGACGTCATGTAACTGTTAACTTCACAGACATCATTATTTGGACACCAGATATCTACAAACCAACACTGTAGTCTCATTTATTTATTTACAAGCAAATACCTCACCATTTCTATTGACTGCCATCCAAATTTGACAGCTGGTTTTTACCCAAAAAAGGGGTGAAGTACCCAGATGTGATGTTATCAATAACAGACTAATGGAATCAGCCACTTGAGTACACTCCTGATTTCCATAGTGGAAGCCTATTTTTAAACTGCACCTAAAGCCTTATGATGCCCACTATCAAGGCATAGAAAATCTAGACCATTATGGAATGCTGAGTGGAAATACAGATGTTTGGATCTGTGGTGTCACAGTCCTCTGTCAATGAGAAGATTTCACTAAATGAGAAATCTTCAGACCATAGCCACCCCAAGCAAATGGCTGTGTTAAATGAGTTTCTGAATTGACAATAAGACATCCAAAGAAAAAAAAGGGACTTTTTTTCTTGGTGTCCTCTGCTTTTATGCAGAAAAGCTCTATTTAAGAAATACTGAAATGCAACACTGGCTGTGATGCATTTCAGGATTTAGGCACGACGTCATCGATACCATTTCTCATGCAGGTGAGACCATAATTCCTCTGTAAATATTGTAAAAACTCAGACAGTGCCACACCTTCGGTCAAAGACAAACGCATCAGATAAGGCTGTAATCCGTGGTAGGCAGTGAAGCAAGAGTCACCCCAAAGAAATACATGGGCTTTTTACAAATCCGACAGGATTAGTCAAGGAGGGAGGAGAGGCGTGCAGCATTCCTATGCATTGCTCCATAAGACACAATGAAAGTCTGACACTTATTGCAGGAATTCATAAAGGTGCAACTTTAACTTCAAATACTTGTTCCCTTTATTTTTTATGTCTGCACAAATCACAAAAACATCTGCTGTACAGAAAAAGTGTATACCTACACCCAGCTTTCAGTTTATATTCTGCCACACATTATTTTCACAATACACCTTCATGTGCCTTTAGATTGTCCAGACAGTACAGTAGGAGCGGTACTGGATTTGGCAAAACAAGTATTGGATTAGTCACACAGAAAGAAAGCCATTTAATAGATTTGTTGTTCTTGGAATGTAAAGTGTTCGGACCATGTGATATGAAAACAGACCAGAAAAGCCACTATGTTATTTAACAGCAGTCTAGAGCGGTGCTATACAATTTTAACCCCTTTGCAACACCACAGTATGAGTATCAAAGTGTACAGTCCCATACAGCTCAAACCATAGTGCAATTAATCTGCTCTTTATTGGCTTAATAAGCCTGCTCTTACTTATTAACAATATAATGTGAATATTACACAACTATTAAATCTCAGATGGTGTCAAAAAAGGGTAAAAAAAATTACTTTGAAAAAACTAAATTGTTATGAGTCTCATAAATGAAAAATCAAGAAAGATTCTACAAATCTAGATTTTTGCTTTACAAGTTGTTCATTCTGCAGCAACAATTTAAACTTTACATTCAAACCTTCGAGTACATAAGAATGACCTATTTCTGTTTGTAGCTACACTAAAACTGCAAAAACATTCCAACAAAAGTATCACATTTTGCGGATGAAACTCTTTAAGGCAACATTAGAGTATATTTAAAGGAATGTAACAGCACAGAAGGCACTTGTCTTCACCCCAGGCGCAGAGTGCTGCAGAGCGACTGTGAGGGCCTCTTCCGCACATCCACCACCAGCCCAAAGACAAATGCACCACAACTATTCAGCACTCCAGCATCAAAGTAAAAAAGATTTATATGCAGCACACTGCCAGTGAATCTGAAGGGCGCAGAGTCAAGGAGCTGATCAAGAACTAAAAAAAATGATGAAGTAAAATGGTTCCACATTGTGGATGTATCCAGCCTGGTCAGCCATCCTAGCTTTTTAACTCATCTGTACAAAGACTTAATATAGTTCCTCTGGTTGGGACTTTGATTTTTCTGAGAAGAGCACCAATGGAAACAGAAGAAACTGGCTCTGGACAATCAGAAATATGAATCTTGTGACGCTGGTAAACAACAACCAGACTATTACCAATAAGAGACATCCAACATGGTTCATAAAAGTGGAGTAGGAATGAACAGCTTTACGGAAAAAACTTATTGATCCACGGTGTTATTAGCAACTCTGGAGCTATATCAGTGGTTTTGAATAGTGACTCCTGGATGAGTTATAACTGTGAATGGGATGGACATGGCTGGTCAGGCTAGGATGCATAGAGTTCAGTTGTGCAGAAGCTTACAATGTTTGTAAAAAAAAAACAAAAACAAAACAGAACCTTGTCAAAGATGAATTCTGATTTGTTTCTAATCAAAGCAGCTGAAAGGCAACAATGTGATGAAAATATCTAGAAAACAGGCTGCTTAATAATATTTCTCAACTTTGATTCATTATGGTTTGAGTTTCATTTAAAAAACAAAACAAAACTATAAATTGGAAGAATTTGGTGTTACATATTTATGAAATACCTCCCTCTATTTTTGGTTTCCAATGAAACATTGCATTGACTTTGGATTTTTTTAAGAAGCCTAAAAAGGCTTGAATGTTGCTTTTCAAGCATGTCAATGTTTTTCTTTGGCAATGCAAAATGAGCAATAATCTTAAGTGTAAAGCTTTAGAAAATGTTTGCTGTTAGCAGTTCATTTAAAAAGTGAACTACTAACATATTGATTGGTGTGCTAGTGCATTTCTTGGAAACCCTCTCCAGCATGAAAGTGAAAAAAAACCCACTTCCTCCCTCATCCCAGTGGTCTTTTCAGTCGAAGCCACGTCAGGGTGTTTGGGTGTGACAGGCGTCCGGTGGCTGCACGTGCATCTTGGCACTGAGGAGTGAGTTGATGTATGGCCAAATCCTGTCGGTGTCAGTGCCGGAAAACGAGTGCAGGACTCCCTGTGACCTGAGTAAAGGAGGACAAAGAAATGGAAAAGCAGGTGTTGGAAGGTAATTAAAAAAAAACCAAATAACAATGTGACTCTACAGTGAGGTCTTATATTAGACAGTTAAATGATCAGAGTCAACAGAGCAGGTTTATATACAAAGGTTAGGTCTTAGAAAATATTATTTTAGTTATCCTAAAGCGTAAGAAACTCAGACAAGCTCACAAGAATATATCTACCATCAATCCTAATAATGTTGTACTGTGATTTTATTACTTCAGACTTGAGCAGTAAGAGATTTATAAACTGCTGAATACAAACATTCTAACTCAAAGAAATAAATTTGGTTTGACATCTGAGGTTGACTTTCTGTGTCCAAAATCTTACAAGAATGCTCTTTTATCTTAAACATTTCACAGCTTAAACCCTTCTGCTTCCCTCAGGCCATTTCTGGACAAATATGTTATTTTTCTTTTTTGACTCTGATTGTTATGGGCTGTGTTACATGTTATAGAATGTATTTTGGAAAGATTTTTTATTTTTTGTCATTTTTAAATCTATTGTTAGTTAATCTTGCAAGTCTATTATGCACTTTTTCTACTGCCAACAAATCATCATACACCAGTATTTTTTTCTACTTTTTCCTACATTTTTCCTCAATTATTTAAACCACTGAAGATCTGCTCAAAACTGTCAAATATTCAACTACTTTTTTAGGATTTCAACCCTTTAAATTTATCATTTTGCACCATCCGTTGGCCCTCAGTCCAAACATTACTAAAACTACTGTCAAAATTACTAATGCAATGTAATCACTTATTGTTATGCTAATCTTTGACATGTCCAAGATAAAGAAAAAAAAACAATGCTTTCATCTCTACACCATATATTATATTCAAAATATCTCATATTTGGTATTTTTCAAAATAAGACAAGTGGCATCATGTATTTAAACTGGGATTTAAAGTTTTAAAATCCTGAACATTATTTTATATTTGGTAGTTTTAAGCAGAACTGAAGTATTTTGTAGAGATTTATGCAAGAAAAATGTCTGAATAAATATTTATGTATGGTGATTTTATAGCAGCTTTTCTTTTTTGGGGGGTATATCTTTGGCTTCAGGTTCCCAAGACGTTGTAAAATTTAAAATCTGACATGTGAAAAAAAAACACAAATGCAATGAAATACAGTAGAGACAAAATAGACTGAGCAAGAGAAAGGTGTCAAGGTGGGAGGATGTAAGAGAGAT
>JAOWBL010004541.1:0-11031 GCA_028564865.1 Zenarchopterus dispar | reverse complement strand
GCTCACTCTACTCCATCAAAGCCCATCGTGGACTCTCACTCCCCCACCTCTTCTTTCTCCTCCTCTTTCTCCCCCTTCTCTTCCTCTTTTTTCATAAGCCCCGCCCTCTCCGTCTCATCTTCTTCCCCCTCCCCCTCATTGTCCCACTAAAGCGATTTCAGCGGACGAAGGGGCTCTTCCCCACGCTCACGTATGGCAACATGGCGACAGAGGTAGGAGTAGCACTCTTACATGTTTTATTCACGTTCAGACTTCAGCGTGAACAGTGTAGTTATCATGTGAAACAAACGCGCGTGTTACGCGGCCACTGAGGTCTAACTGTGCCGCACTAATTCATCGCCGGCTCTCGTGGATGTGGACGGCGTGTGTCCTACATTATCATGCCAGGACTCGTCCCGGGGTTAGGGAGCTTTCTCTCACTCTTAAGGTTTTTTGCTCAGGTATTTATCGCTACCTGACATTGAAAATCCTCTTTTCATAGGGGAAACGTGGAGGTACCAAGGTACCCCCACCACCCCCCTCCCACAGCCACGCCTTGTTAAGCTGTTTTGGTGAAAGCAGATCTGTTTTTGTCTGCTGAACGTTAATCCGGTGACAGGCCACAGTTTGACTGTAAACGGAGGAATATAATTCAGCACCATGGACAGAAGCCACGCCGTCCTCCTCCTCCTCCACCACCTCCACCACCTCCACGCTGCCCTGCAGGCCTTCCGTAACAGTGCGATTATACTTGCAAGAATAATCTTGATCAGCAAGCCAACACATTTTATGAAAAATGCTAAAGATGTTTTTAATGTCTGTTGTTCTGATGGCACCTTTATATCTGCCTTATCTTGTTTCCTCTCATCGATCTGTTGTGGGATGTAGTGAAATGTTGTCCTGGCTTTTACAAACTATTATTTCCTGTAAGAGCATAGAAACGGAAAGGTAATAATCTCAGGGTGTGTGTAGGTGAGATAAGGCTTCCTGAGCTGGGCTCTGCTCCAACCATCAACAAGCCAGAACTAATTGCATACACAGAGTCAGAGAGTGATTGATTGCATTTTGTCTGCTCCTACCTGATCATCCTACACCTCCACATAAGCTGCTGTTTGTACACATGAGTTTGCACAAGTGCACTAAGGGACAAAGGTCTCCCAGGGGACACATGGAAGAGATACTGCATCACCTTTACTGTGTTATTTGTCCTTCTTAGTTTCACAACCTGCAGGAGTTGAGGCATAGTGCGTCTCTGGCAAATAAAGTATTTGTCCAGCGGGACTACAGTGAAGGAACTGCTTGCAAGTTTCAGACAAAGTTCCCCTCTGAACTGGAGAGCAGGGTAAGGAAAGGAGTTTCTACTAAACATACTTTTATCAGAGACATAAGGAGCTAAGTTTTTTGTTTAGACATTTTTGTCCAACATACACTATAATACCTAAAGAAATCAGGTGAACCCAGATTACTACTTGTCAACTTGAGTTACACCCATATTTCATGGATAATAAAGTCCAAACATGCAACAGTAATGATCAGGTTTTAGAGGTTCGTTTGATACACATAAGCAAAGTAAGTGGTAAAGTAATGTCTTATTAAAGTTTTGGCAGCAAAAATGACAGATAAAATGAGTTACTCAGTTTTCTTTCGCTTCCTATTCCTATTCTATTCATGATCGGGTCTTTTTGCACCTCCAGATAGAGCGGACGCTGTTTGAGGACACAGTGAAGACCCTGAACACCTACTATGCAGAGGCAGAAAAGATTGGAGGACAGTCCTACTTGGAGGGCTGCTTGGCCTGTGCTACAGCATATCTCATCTTCCTCTGCATGGAGACACGTTATGAAAAAGTCTGTTGGCTCATTTTCAGTTTATTGTATTTTGAAAATCCAGTGGGAGTTAATGTAACCTTGGTTTCATGTAGTTGCCTGTTTGTTTTTTTGTTTTTTTTTTCTCTGTGTTTCAGGTGTTAAAGAAGATAGCTAAGTATATTCAGGAGCAGAATGAGAAGATCTATGCGCCCAGAGGTCTGCTCATCACAGACCCTATAGAAAGAGGAATGCGTGTTGTATCCTTATTCATTTTTAGATGTTTTAAACAACATTTAAAAGTCAGCATTTATGAGCTGTAATCTGCTGTTGTCCGTGGAGAATACTTGGCCCTTAACTGCTTTAACCAGATTGAGATATCCATCTATGAAGACCGTGGCTCCAGTGGCTCCAGCTCAGGCAGCAGCTCTGTCTCCGGCAGCACTGCTCGATGACTGGGCTCTTCCTGAAACCAAGTTCTCAGGGAGGAGAACTCAGAACTTAGGACAATGAGAACATCAACCAGTACACCCCAACGCTACGCTCACACCAAGGATCAGCCAGCTTTTTTAAACTTTGTGCTCCTGACCTGTGATCACAGTCTTTTTTTTTTTCACAGTTGATGCTTATAATGTGCACTTTAGCAGTTTGTTGTAAAGCCATTACTCGGTCATATTAGGTTGCATCTGCAAATACCTAACATCATTTCCTGAAAAGTTGGGATTTTTTCCTTAAATATCTATACTTTGTTAATTTGTTTCAACCATTATTTAACAGACAGAGTACAAAAGAAATTACTTTTAATGTCTTCACTGACTAATTTGATTGTAATTATAAACAAATGCAGAATTCGATGCCAGAAATACAGTAAAACAACATCAAAAAAGTGAGAGAGAAAGAAGGGCAGAAAAGCGTTTAGACTGTACATAAACAACGCAGCTCAGGTGAGTGTGTCAGGATTGTGTATAAAATAATATCCACCAAAGGCTTAATCATATGAAGTTAGGGTGGGTTGTAAAGACAGTCGTAACACCTGAGATCTTACGTTCAGCAGGAATCTATTCAGATCCCTCTCGTGCAACTGCAACAGTTAGTGTAATTGAAAGGAATAGTGAAGTAACTTTAACATTTATGATTTTTTTTCATTGCTTTTTTTCTCATTAAAACATCCCACCTTTTCTGGAAATTTGGTGAATGTGCAGGTAGAAATACTTTAGTGTGATCGCATCGTTCATCCTTTCCTTCCTGTCCTCTTTAATGTTAAAAGGAAGGAGGTGCTCAGTCAGCTGTGAAGGCCACAAGCTTCACCAAACCTCATACCTCAGCCGACACAGCTGCACTGCAGAGTCCAGATCACAGCAGGGCCTGACCAACCAGGACACTTGAAGTTGCTCGCTCCCATCAACGTCACATGTCAGACGGTGGCTTTTATGATGTTATCTGTTGCTGTAGCCTAACTTACCGATTTTAGAAGAGCATATAGACATATTTGAGTAAGACAATACAAAACAATTCAAGAGCCAAGAAAAATAGTGTTAAACACCTCTTCCTCTGTCACCTTTGGTGTAAACCATGCTGTCTGGTAGCAGATGAATGTTATTCAGCCCAATCATGAACATGCAGGTAGTAGATCTTCCATATTTCTTACTGGAAGCCTGTATTTTATTTGCTTGAAACCTGCACAAATCTCAGTCGTACCCTCTTGGTTTCTTTGACACAGAGAGAGAAACCAATGCTTCCTAAATGTTGATTATGCAAAGGATCACTGTGCATTAACGGCAGCAGAAAGTAGATAAAGGATGGGTATGAAGTCTTCCTGAGTCGTGACTTTAGTTTTTAGTACTAAAATAAATCAATCCCTCCTTATTTTGCGAACAAACTTCCAAAGAATAGTAACTGCCAAATACGGGCTCGCAAATGTGATTGTGACTTTTATTTTGGTGACATTTTGTGCAAGAACAAACTTTCGTACTTATTGTTTGATACATGTGGTAATGTTGGACATTCAACTGGTGTCAAATAAACAGTTTCATCACAGCTCTATTTGATTACTGTTTTTTTTTCTTTTTTTTTCTGTTAACTGTATTTCTGATGGCAGAGCAGTGCTGTGTTGTGGTAGTTAATCTTAATAGTTCTGTCAGTGCCCGTGTGGGATTTGTCTGGGGGTTTTCAGGCTTCATCCAAAAAGCCCACACGTCAGGTTGTTTGGTGATTCCACATCGTCTTATTGAGTGTGAATTGAGTGTGAATATATGCATTTGTTTTGCCTGTTTTTAAGACAATTAGACTTTTCATAGCAGGAAAAGCGACAAAGACCACAGAAGACCACAGCATGTCATCCGTGCAGCCTATTGGATATGTTCACAAACCTCCTGACAGATTAAATCCTGAGACTGACCTTCACTGTCTATCCATTTTTTAAATTTTTATTTCACATAAAGGGTGTAAACCTGCTCCTGAAAAGGGGTAAGTGGGTATGTGATGGAGAAACTTCTCCATCCCTGTCACTTCGCTTATCAGCTTAGAAAAATGAAACAATATAGATAAACCCAGCCCTTAGTGATTCTACTGTGCTGGGAAGACATGATGCTTACCCAGCATGCACAGGAGCGAGGCCGTGGATCTACAGAGCTGGTTCATCAAATGTCAGTACCGAAGCTCCACTGCACTGGCTGTCCTGTATTTACATAAATGATTGCATGTAATGTGCTAAGGAATAAGCGCTGTAGATTCATCTTCTCCTGAGTTCTTGTGTGCTTCTATGCTTTGATATGTTTTTTTCAAAATATTTTTGTCTGTTGTATTAGTGTTTTGTGTCCGTTACTTTATTTTAATTAGCAGAGCTATGAATTATATATGTACAAAAAACTAATAACTGTCTAGTAAGTAGGTAAAAAGCTCAAATAAAATAAGAGTGCATTGCGTTACACCACCCTAAAACAGGTTTTAATGCAAGTTCAGGTTTATGATTAAAGTGGTAATGCAAAAAATTTTTCTTGTGAAATTGAAAGCTACGCATTGTAATCTAAAAGTTTTGTTTCTTATCTGAATTTTATGGGCAAATGAAACATGAAATTGTTTACATGCATGAAAACTACAGTGAGGATCTGAATAAAGGAAATCTGGTAATCTATCCTCTGACAGAAATGGTGACATGAGGCAATCAGTGATTGAAAACTCACTTGAAAAAAGGACAAAACAAAACAAAACAAAACAAAACAAAACAAAACAAAACAAAACAACCAAATACATAGGAGCAGATTAGCATGAAAATATAGCAGGAAATAAATGCAAAGATCAAAACAAAGAGCATAGATCATGATGATAACACATCTGTTCTGACTAGTCTCAAAGCAAAAGTGGATTTACTTTTGTTCAACTGTCTGTGCTAAGTTGAAAGGAAAAAAAAAAGATAATGTGGCCTCTTGGTCAACTGTGATTTCCTTTTTTATATTAGAGTATTGAAATAAAGGGTGGAGCCAGTCTCTATGTCAGGCAAGTAGTATTTAGCTATTCCATTTACAAATACATCAAATAAGATTAATTCATTAAAGTTTATTTGAAAAGCACTTGTCAGAAAAAACTGTTCAACACAAACTGCTTTAAAACAGACATGAATTATAAATATACAAATAAAACAAACACACAAAATACTCTCAAACCCTAACACCAAAACACATCCAAATAAGCAAAAAACAAAAAACAAAACAAAACAAAACAAAAAAACACACATAGATATGCATGATGTTATATAGTTTCACCAACACACATTTAACTATTCAAATTATTTGCATAAGAGCAGAGTAGATATGGAGGAAATACTGATGATTGACAAGATAGGTGTTAAGAGAATGATGATAATAATAATAATAATAATAATAATAATAATAATAATAATAATAATAATAATAATAATAATAATGGCATTAAACTGGAAAATGTAATGAAAGAGTACATATAACAGATATAAATATATAAGTACATTTATATATAAAAGACTGAAAACCATACAAAAATAAGTTAAATTATAAAAAATACTAAAAAATAAAAAATAAAGCCAATAGAAGCTCAATTAAACACTGTAATAAAATAGGTAATAAATTGGTGTCATATTTGTTCTCTAACTAGTTTAGCAAACATGCAGATCAGTTTTAAAGCGGCTGTAATTTTAAAAAAAATTCTCATGAGCAATGTTTTTTTTTTTTCTGTAATACTGTCTCTGTATTGTTCTCAAATATAGTGCAGCTCAAAAATCTTGGCACCTCAGTCTTTTTTTCTTTTTAAAGTTATATTGATCATCCATATTCAATTTTATTTTATGTTTTTAAATCAAGATACAAACTGAAAATAGAGTGTGCATACCAGGGGTTGGCTGATAAAGTGGTTTGGTGATTAGTGTCCATTTTTCAATACTCTATCTATCTAGCAAAATCTCTAGATAATATAATGACAAAAGACAAATCATACAATTTCCAGAACAAAATGAAAGTCAGTATTTAAAGTAACCTCTCTCAGAGCATATATTTAACTCTGGGTTCGTGTTTTGTTTTGCTTTGACTTGTATTTTAAAGAGAATGGGAAAAATTATTATTATTATTATTATTATTAATTGATGATTAAGATGAAGGTGACACCAATAATGGTGAATTTAGGATTTATAACAGTAGATTAGAGGGATTATTGAGATGTAATGTAATGGTCATAGAATTATAATTGCTAAAATTGTTGTGATAATTTTAATATAATAATCTCATTATAACTGTTAGTAATTTCTTTGTAAGTAATGGACAGCACCTGGCTTTTATGAAGGAATTAACTGGGGATAAAAAAAATAAGTTTTACTTCCTTCAACTCCTTTTCCAGCAAACACATGTATATAGGAATAATGTATATGTATTTTGTGTTCATATGTACAGTCATTTGAATTTGCTTGATGTTTGAGACTTCTATATATGTTTAAATGTTAAGTTCCTGGAACAAAAAATAAACTACTATAAAGTATAGGGGAGCATAAGACTTTTGCAAAGTACTGTATATGTGTATTTAATTACAAACTATTTCACTGGTCACTGGCATAGTGACGTTTATTTGATGGTGTGCACCTTTAACCTTTTACCTTGATTTGTTGCTTGAGAGCGGTGCAGCTCATCAGCATGTGCACAGACGACATTCTCAGATTTTATTCAACCGCTCTTTAATGTAGATACATTTTTACATAATCCATACAAATTCAAAACCAATAATTTATAAAAACATTAAACCAAGGATATTTATGCAAATCATTTTAGTGTCAAAGAAGAGAAAAGACAGATGGAAAAACATATATAAGTAACCTTTAACTGCATCATTCGAGTGTAAACTCACTTTCACATTCATGAATTCATGAGGCTCAAAGGGGACATTTGTTAAACTGAGCCAACAACACTATCAGTGATATTTATTTGTCTTCTGATGGCAAATACATTTCGAAGGCCTCCTGCAGATACTGATATACACTCACTCCATGCATTGACAGCCAGACTTGTAAGGAAAAGGCCTGTGTTATTTATATTAATGCTTGCCTGACTGGTTATATCACAGTGGGGCTTTTGCACACAACCAACTCATCAAAGCAAATAAAGGATCCCAGCCAGCAGGATGTCGAGACCACAGTTGGTCCTTTCAGCTGGGGTTTGGATCACACACAAAGTGCTGAATGAAAACTGTCATTGTTTGGCTGAAGACAGCTCTCACCTAAGATCTGCCAGTTCAAACAGCGCCGTGACACACAGTAGTGAAAACAGGCTAAAACGGGATGCTTCAAATGTGGGGACCGAAGAACGAAAGCCATAGAAAAATGGAGCCAATGCTGCATGGATGGAGGGAGAAAATGACAAAAGTTGTGGGTTAAACAGTGGCTGGTTTATGTGAGACAAAGATAAACCTGAATAAAGAGTAAAGGTTATCTACAAGGTGTGAAGATAAAGGAAAGTCAGAAGGAAGGAGTGAAACTCAGCATCTATCCTTTCCAGAAAACTTAGATCCTCCCTGATGATATAACTGAGGCACATTCATACTAGTTTATGCTTCAGCAGGTTGGTCTTTAAACTCTGCATGTCTCAGACTGGACACACTCACCTGCTTTAGCTCCAGTTGTCAGCATAAATGTAAATGATGAGGTAAGAAAAGATGAAAGACCAGCAACTCAGATATGAGCTCTGTGTCTCCAGAAAATGATAATCTAACTCTGTCGGCACAATAATGAGAAGCACTTTATTCACCTTTATTAAATAAGTTTATTCAAAGCCGTAATCACAAACACTTCAGTGGAAAATGTGAAAAATAAAATAGTAAAACTACTCATAGAGTAAGAAAAAAAAGGAAAAACAAGAAGTCCCCTCTTTAAAAGTGCAGATTAAAAAAGAAAAGCTTTTAAAGCCATTTTCTCTGTAGTGTTATTGTACACCACAGCAACTCTTTACTGCATTTCGTAAGAATTTCCTCAAATACCTGTTGAAACATAAAAATAAAGTAAGTAAATAAATAAATAAATAAATAAATAAATAAATAAAATAAGATCTTTATCGATTTTTTGACCATTAGTTTTGAATTTCAACCACTTACCTGCACAGCGGCCGTTCTTTACAGTGAAACCAGAACCACACTGAATAAAAACAAACAACAAAAACAGGAAAAAGAGAAGTGTTAATAAATATGCAAACTATAAAAGACAGAGAGACCTTGTTACATGTTCTGTTGTGAAATAGTTTCTAAATGAAGAGAGATTACGGCATAACTGAGAAAGACAAACGTGTTGGTTCAGTTGTCACTTACAGAGATGGTCTGGGACAATACACATGGTCATAATTCATGCCGTGAGTCCGTGGTGTGTACCTGTGTGTCATTGGCAAGCACAGACATTTCCCCTGCTGTGGGATAGGACACTTCCACCACTGAGTTCATGTCACTAGCCTCGAGAGCTCGAGTCATGGTCGTGCCATCAGGCCAGGAGACCTCCAGTACCTTCACTTCATCCGTTCCTGAGGGTCACGGGAGTTTAAAAAAGAAAAACAAAACATTTAACATAAACTAAAACAGAAACTATAACTTCAAAACTTTACTCATACATATCAAACTAAAGACATGTGGGCCAATTCCAGCCTGACTAGCTATTGTATTTGACTCAGGACATCATATTTTATTTGTATCAGCTGGCCCGCAGGTATGCAGAACTATGGAGTCACCTGGATCCTGTTTACCAGAGACCAAGAGTATGACACTGTTTCTAAGTTAACCTTTTGCTGAAAGGTTTAACAGACTTCACAAAAAAATTTGTCGACTTTGGAGTCAAGAAAACTGAGTTTAACTTTCGAGACTTTTTGTAGTCAAAAATGTCCAAATGAAGCTGATCAAAGTATAAGGTGCTTATACTTTGACGCAAAAGTATGACTGGGGCCGGTGCAAGATTTTCACGTTTAACCCGTGCAGCAGTTCCCCAGATCTTCTCAAATCCTCTCCATGTTTGGCATAAATGGGAGCAATTTCATTTTTGTTGTGATGAAGAAGAACAATAAATCATTTCAGTGAAAGCTGATGTCATAAAGGAAGACATGAGGAAAGAACCAGTGAGGCTTTTATTTTGAATTCAGTTTCTCTTTTTGTTATTTTAACAAAGGTGAGGTTTTCTTTGAAAAAAGGGCAAGTAACAAAACTCAACCAAATACACAGGGGCAGAATAAGATGTTTTGGGAAAAGTTAAGTTCATATGTCTGTATGATCAATTTGACATAAATCTGGGAACTGTAGAGGTCTGTATGTGTAATTTTGTCACTAGATATCTCTCTATTCTACATGTTAGACCTTTAATGCATGAACATTAGAGTGATATCAATCTTCTCATATAACAGTAAGAAAGCCAACAAGCTTAATAAATAACACACATATAATAATGCAATATTATACACGTAAGAATAAAACAATAAAACAAACAGTGTTTGGCTTGTACCGTAACACTGAGGAAATGTACATTTTCATCTGCAATAAGTCTCATTAACATCTACAACACATAAGGGAACGTACCTAAACCGAAGTGGGCGACGGGCTCCATCTCACACAGATACCCAGAGCCACCATCAATGATGCGAGTGAGAGCGCCGCTCTGACTGGTGAAGGCTGTCACCTTGGCGCCGCGGGCAAAAGCACCAAACTGGGTACGAGGAATGACTCGCAGCCAGTTGTTGGACGAGCCCTGAGAACATGGAGGATGGGCTTACCTTGAGAGTAATCTGAGTAAGTATGCACACAAAGGTAAGCACAAACACGCACCTGTGTGACCTTGAACACAGAGATTGGCTGTTGGGCGCTCTCCCCATGTGCCAGCAGAAGGTCCAGCTGTCCATCCCCATCCAGGTCTGTCACGGTGCCGCCTGTCCAGAACCAAAAGGGTGCGTTCTTTGCACTGAACTACATAATAATGACATCAACCGCTTTGATCCGACATATGAACCTGCAGAGCTAGTTAACCTACCTGTTCCTCTCCCTTGTGGCTCAGCAGCATCTCCCACATTGAGCTCCTGAATCAGAGGGTTTGCATCAGTTCTCCTCGTCACCCTGCACACAAATACAAGCCTCTTTAAACTTCTGAAAACGGGAAAAATGATTACTGACAACAGTATTCTGTTGTGGCTCATATTTGCATAATGATTGAAATGTAACCTGAACAGCCTGTTAGGGGCGTTTCCACTGTAGGCAATATTGTTAAAGAACACCTCCAGCTCCTTGTCATTATCAAAGTCAGCAGCGATGACAGTACGAATCGGAGAAGGCTGAGCAAATGCTGCAGTTGCAACATCCTGGACGAGACGACATCGAACCATCAAGTCATGATATATTGAAAACTTAAAATTTTGCAATCAGTTTATATTGACCACTTCTTCTCTCTTTCCTTCATCTTTCTTCTCTCACTTGAAAGTTGGAGTTGTCGGTCTGCAGGTAGAGTCTGTGTGGGCCGTTCCAGTTGCCATAGACGATGTCTGTCTTTCCATCACCATTGAAGTCAGCAAGCGCCACTCCTCTGCCATGCTGGAACTGGTCCTGCACACCTTTAATGCAAACATGCAACTTTTAGCAGAATAGTTTAACTGAAAAGCCTTCATATGTACAGAAGTGTTCGTGTGTGTATGTATGTGTACATATATATATATATATATATATATATATATATATATATATATATAGAGAGAGAGAGAGAGAGAGAGAGAGAGAGAGA
>JAOWBL010004539.1:0-11036 GCA_028564865.1 Zenarchopterus dispar | reverse complement strand
TATTTATTTATTTATTTATTTATTTATTTATTTATTTATTTATTTATTTATTTATTTATTTATTTATTTATTTATTTCAGCCCTGCAAAGTTTAAAAAAAGTTGATACAACTGGGATAATTTAATGGCAGTGAGGAGGTTAGATAAGTACTGGCAGTAGATGATTGTAATGATCATCCCGTACAAAACCAGCATTCATGACAGGCTCAGTCTTTAAGGTGCAAAAATGAAGAGAAAATCTATACTTTGTCAACAAATGAATCATTGAAAAGTTAAAAAGACATTTGCTTGAAAAATAAACGGAAGAGATATGCATATTTCTTCCTCCGCATTGAATACTATTAAACCACTTAAGAAATCTGGAGGAATTTGAGTTCATGAAGGGCAAATGGGAAGACTGAGATGAATGTTCTTGATCTCCGATCCCTCATAAGCCACTGCACCAAAAACCGTAATTCATCAACAGATGATATGAACACAAGAACCAGCGATTTTTGGAAAGCTTTTCAGTAGCATTACAATACAGAGCTGCATTCAGAAATGCCATATTGGACTTTATTATGCAAAAAGAGGGTTATGTTAACCTGGTTCAGAGACAATATCAACCACTCTTGGGTGAGTCTGACAGGGACTGTCACACAGTGGAAACACAGATTGTGATCAGACAAGTCGGTATTTCAGATGTTTTTTTTTGTTTTGTTTTTTTTGTGAAGAGGACAAAAAGGACCATCCAGACTGTTATCAGCAACAAAGCCAAAAACCAGGTTCTGTGATGGTGTGAGGTTGTTTGTGGTGAAAGGTCATTTACACCTCTTTGATGTTTGATTTGAGATTTAGAGCAACATATACAGACTTCAAGAAGACATCATTTGCAAGAATGTCCAAGACTACACAAAACTATGTCTCGAAGACATCAGACAGGTGTGGCTGGGGAAGAAGAGGGTACTGAACTGACCAGCCTGCAATCCTGACCTGTCAATATCAATGAAAGTGGGAAGAACTTTGAAACAAAATATGCAACAACAATCACCTGAACGTCTTGCACAACACAAAATGTGGTTTTCAGGAATGATGGGACAACATAAAAGCCGAAATGCTTAATCACTCTGTATGCCAATGTCGGAACGCCTTTTTGGGTGTCATAAAAAAGAATGGCCACATTACAAAGTGGCAAAAACTTTTCTCCACCAGCTTTTTTTAGAAGTGTATTGCAAAGAGAAGAGATGAAACATGAAAATGAAATGAAGATGAGCATCATGTTTGGTTGATGTTGACATTCTTTTAGGATTTTTTTTTTTTGTCTCTGGTGCAGATTTCATTACCTGAAACCACTGTTAGTTTAAAAAACACGAAACTGGATGCAACAAGACAGTAACCCGTGACTTCCTTTGCTAGTTTTAGCACAAGGAAGAAGACTTAGCATTCTGTTTATGAACATTGCGTGGTATTGGATGATGCACAGATGTAGATCCAAGTACTCTTATTTTCAGAAGAATTTGTGAGTATTTTTTATTCTGGTATCAGAATAAAAAAAAACCTCTAGTTCAAAGTGACTGCTAAGAAGTAAAAATCAGTATGTTTTCATGCTTTTTTTTTCTACCACAGCTTTCAGCTCTTTTCTTTCTGTCCTAGGGTTGCAGTGGTGTCAGAGACTATGCAAATAAATTGTGATGGGACAACTTTGTAACACATTAACCTGACCTGGTATGTTAATTGTCAACCTCATCATGGTTTATATTTTGTTTTAACACTCTAACTCTGACTTTTTGAGTGTGAGAGAAGTAGAAAAGTGTGGAAAATGATGCATCAGTTGCTCACTGTAATGGGTTCAGGGAAGCGACACCGTCCTCAATCAGTCCGTTGTTATAAGCACCAAGATTTAAAAAAAAAAAAAAAGCACCAAGATCAGCGGTGTCAAATGTTCAGACTGACCAAGTATTCAGTCATAATCAATTCTGTATTTACAGAATCAAATGAGTGATTCAGCACATGGTTATTGTACTTTTTTAAAGGTTTTATTGTACTTTGCTCCAGCTATAATACATTCTGTCATGAGATGGACTCGGACCGTGAGTTTGGAGACCCTGCAGATAGTGCACGTAGGCACACAAAAATTCTGTTTGCTGCCACTTTGCTGACTTTTCCCGCCACCTCTATACAACCTCTGTCACCTCATCTCCTTGTTTGTCTTCCTTCCACTTTCTCTCCCTTCCCTCTGTTTCCATTCCCCCTGAAGAAGTCCCTCGACGCCAAGCGAAGCCGCTTCGACAAGAAAAACATGGGTGGGGAGTTGCTCTCCTCGCTCCTCTCCCCCCACCCCTCCTTGCTTTGGGAAGTGTTAAACGGAATCATGCGTCATTTATAATTCTGCTCTCCGTTACCCTCTTGATATTTACATTTTTTTCGTCAATCAATTTCCAGGTTTTTTTCTTTTCCACTCCCCATTTGTCAAATTGTTCCTCACCCCCTATTTGTCACCCTCACTGTCACTTTTCCATCCTCCCTCACCATCTGTTTTAGCTTTCACCTCATTTCCTGTTTTTCCGATTGCTTTTCTCCCCCCCTCCAGTTCTAGGTAAAATTGGGGTTGAGGATGGAGATCAGGGACACATGAGCTATAGCTTGTTTCCTGTATATTATCCGGCATTCTGTATTTTCACCTTATTTTGACAAAGTGCACTCTAGTTGATGGTGAGAGAGAATTCCCAAGTCTCTTGATGAAACCGAGTCGGAAAGTAAGAGCACAACCTCCGTAAACACTCCACTTTATGTATCACCCCTCTCAAATACACACAAAACGTGCTTGCCCATGCATGCACGCTCACATGCTCTTCTGTCCACATACAAATACATTTAGAAATGCTCATTTCTAGAGCTTGTTGTTCTGGCAGCAGATGAGCCTCAGCCTTCAAAGTGCCAGGCTGGCGTGCCAGAGCACACATGCATTTCTACATCCATATACTGTACGTGGTATATACGACCATTTTTGATGGTGCACATCCTTAGCTTTGTGTTTTGGAATGTGAGCGTGATAGTGAGCATGCACCAGCAGCGTTTGAACCGTTCACATGGGAGACCGTCAAGAAAGCCTGTGAAGTTCTTTTCCTCCGACTTTCTGAATTATAGAAACCCACTTGAATCGTGGACTGCAATCTAGTGTTAGCTGTGTGCCGCAGTCTAAGACTGTGTAACTAGTGAACTGTGCCATGAAGTCTGGCGCTTTTTTTCTTCTCTGTACTATCTGCACTTTGTCTGTCTTCTCTGTTTGATTTCTATCCATCCATGTAAAGCAAAGACATAAAGTGATGAAAAGGAAGGGAGGAGCAATAATTACATAAGTAAATGCTCAAAATCTTAGACGAGGCTTACACTTTTGACGATTACTCCACCCCAGTGACTCTTAGAAGAAAAAAAACATTATTATCTGCAAAATTAAAGTTGTGACTGTGTCTTGACAATTCTGTCTTTTTATTGGATCTATGTTTGACTTTTTACTTCCTGATCTGCTCATTCTTCTTCTTCCCTGCCTCCATTAACTATCCTGCTTCCCGCTGAATGAGGTCATATCTAGTAATGTCCTACTTAATGAGCGTTTGTGTGTGTGTGGTATGCGGTATATGTGTGCTGCCACCCGTATATAGTCGCCACGGCTACGGGAGATCAGGAGATGCCCCATGGCACCCTGGGGGCCCAACTGTCGCCCTCGCTCAGTGAAGTAATTAGAGCCCACACACACGCACACACAAACACACACAATAAAGATGTGTAAAAAAGAAAATAGAACATATTTCAGTTTTATTTCTTCAAATTATGTAAATACAACTGCAGACAAACAGAACATGACAGATTTTTAGTTAAACAAAAAGTTTTGGCAGTTTGCTGTGATAATGCAATGCCAGGGAGGAAAGATATCAGCTATGAGCTTAGAGAATCAATAGCTGATGCCCGGTACGTATCCTTCCATGTGGGAGGAGACATAAATTAAATTTTCAAACAATTCAGAGTGCATCATTCTGCAGTGAGGAATTATATTCACAGGTGTAAAACATTCGAAAGAGCTGCTAATCTTTCCAGGTGTGGATGTTGTAGTACCAAAGTGTCAGAGCGTGCCATGCTCATAGAAATTGCCAAAAAAAAAAAGCCTTGAGTCACATCACAGCCTGTACAGGGCTCATTTAGTGTGTTAAATGTTGAAATTCACAAAACACAATTAGAAAAACTACTGCACAAGTAGATTTTTTTTTTTTAAGAAATCTTCTCAGTTTAACCTTGTTAGCACACAAAAGATGTTTAAAAAAGGATCATTTGTACAGGAGCGCTTTTCTGTTCCTTTTGCTGCCATCTTCACGCCGAACAAATTGACTGTCAACTGTAGGAGACATTACTGTCAAAATGAGGAGAGTTCAGATTAAATTCAATTTCAATTTAATTTTATTTATATAGCGCCAATTCACAACAAAAGTCGCTTTGAGGAGCTTCACACTGTAGGGTAAAGATAAAACAGTGTTACAAGGAAAAGATGCAACGCTTCCTTAACCCTCCCCTATTGCCATATAATAACACACCTAGAATTGATTTAATTCTAGAATATTGCTATAAAAATTATGTTTATATTTGTAATTATGTCACTTTGTCAAAAACCATTTGAGTCCTTGAAGGTTGATGTGCTTTGTTTAAAATGTCAGTAATTCCTAAATTGCCATATATTTGTGAAACCTCTTCAATCTTCACTTTGATCAGATTTTAAATGTTTTATTTCACATCCACTGTGGTGTGGTGAAAGGCTAAAATCCTAAAAACTCTGTCATTGTCTAGGCATTTCTGAACCTGTATTTGATAATAATTAATATTGTATGTTGCTTTGCAATCATATAAATGACAATATTGACCCTTTAAATTTTCTCCAGTCTATATAAACATTAACAAACACATATTCACCTTGACTCACAATTGGCTTGTTTTTTTTGTTTTGTTTTTTTTTTCTCGAACTTGGGTGTGTCCACATGCTGGAGTCTCTGCTGATCTGACCCCGCTCTCCTGTCAACAGGGCTCTGCTAACCTCAGTTATCATGCTTCGCTGAGCAGCAAAGCTACATGACTGCCTGAGAAAGGCTGGGGATTGACCTCGACACCACACTTTCTCTGTCTCTCAAATGCACACGCACACAGAGTGTGACACATCCAGGGACTGGAGCGTGAATCAGTGCCTCAGACGTGCTGCTGTGTAGACAGTGATTGACCACCTGACTGGCTTGATACTCTTGACACTGAGGCGCAAATCCGAACTAGGACACAAGTTACCCACCACCAAGGGACACCCCCCCACCCCAACCCCCACTGCAAATATGCAGCATCCTGAGTTCTCTGTTCTTGATCTGGTGAGGGTGACTAAATCCTACAAGACATCCTCTCGACATTGCTCGGCTCTGCTCGACACTGATGCCAACTTACTGCGTCTCACCAATCAAGGGGAGACAACCGAGCTGCATAAAATGCTACATTTCTTTTTTTGTTTTTAACTTTTGAGGCAGATTTGGATTTTTGTGGGAGCAGGTGATTTGGTTTGAACCGACAGCCAAACTACGCAGTGAAATTCGCAGGCCAGCAGAAGGCAGAGAGAAGCACCGGGATATCAGCAGAGGAATGCTTCTGCCTGGAATAAGGAGGAAGACTCCCCGAGTGTGTCCTGGAATTGGACGAGGTGGAAGTTGCCATGGTTACCACTGGAGGAGAAGAAGGGAGGAGAGATGGTGGAGCTCAAAAACTGTACTTGGCTGTCAGCTTGCCAGTTAGATAGAGGGAAGAAGTGAACGTGTGTTGTTATGCTGCGCCTTTGGACATGATGAAACATTCATTCTTCTTATTAACCAATACAGTTGCGCTTTAAAACAGTACATTACCTTAAGAGATAATATATTATTCAAATATGATGCACCCAAAAAGGTCATTGTCACAGACTAGATTAACATGCATAACACTGACACTTAATTTACACTAAGGAATAAATGCATTTTTTCACCCACTGTTAAAAATAATAACCAGAGGCCACACTGAAATCAGACTGTGTTCTCATATTTTATCTTAACATTATCACACATGAAGACTGCAAAGATATGTGGTGTTTTCCATTTGCATACAAATGGTCTTCTGTGCGCAGATAGCAAACCCTTAACAAGTGTAACCTTTTTTTAAAAAAAAAAAAAAAATCCTGTGCCAGTTGCTGACAGAGAACCTTCTCAGTGTTTGACTGAATCGACTCAAGGTCTGAGATCTAGACTGGTATCGTGCTACTGGCAGCCTGCTGCAGAAACTTCTTTCGTATTATCTTGAAATTTTTAAAAGAACCTGATTTTTGGAACATTTTTCTTTGGATGCTGTCCAGCTTAAAGGACATCTGTTATGATCGAGTTTGAGATCAGTGGCTCGCAGACCTGCCAAGTGCAGGTTGTTTTCTGAAGTGTTGGGTCACTTTCCTCAACCTACCAGGAACTGTGACAGCTGCACTGAAAAAAAGGAAAATATCCCAAGAGGAAATGATAGTTTTTTATTTAAGTCTTTTTAATAAAAGTGTAAAATATCATGGTCAAAACTGATTTGTGTGTCACAAGACAAGCCAGATGTATATGGTGAACAGAACATAGTCCGAATTAAATAAAAGAATAAAAATAGTCTCATTGTTGGGACAAAAAAAATACATTGGAACTAATTAAAAAGCAAAAGACATCCAAGAGACAAAAAAAATGGTCCTGAGAAAGTGAGACCCAAGGAAAGACTGTTAGGTGTCTAAAAGACAGTGCAGATGGAAAAGATGGCTGCATTGTTTAGAAATACAATCACCAAAAGAAGGAATGGAGATTTTGAGAATAAGAATGGTCTTTTGTGTTATTGCTTTCTAAAAGAAAATAAAACACAACATAAATAAGACATTGAATTAAATTCACGTAAAATTATTCAGTGAAATCGACTGTCATAAGAACAGTTTCTGGTAAACTTGTAGTTCCACCTGCCACAGCAGCAGGTGAACAAAGATGCTCCTTTCCAATGCTGGTTATGGGTTACCATGGTAATGAGAAGTTGTTTACATACATGAACAGCTGACTGAGCCACCTGAAGCCTAAGAGAACCAGGATTTATGATTCCACTACAGTGCTGCCAAAAAGAGTTGTCCTCCTTGCAGATTTTTTCAGTTTTTTGCTTTAGTTGTCACTTTTATATGTTTCACATGGCAAACAAATTACAATAAAATTGAGTAACCACAAAATGGAGTTTTAAAAGGACTATTTCAGTTATTAAGGGAAAAAGTGACCCAAACTAATCTGACCTGGTGTGAAAAAGTAATTGCCCGCTTAAACTAATAACTAGTTTTGCCAGCCTTGACGGGAACATCTGCAGTCAGGTGTTTGCAGTTCTGTACTTTCTTTTGTTTACTTCCTTTAAGTCGCTTGAGCAAAACAATGGAGCAAAAGAGGTAGATTTATGCAAGTTGGTAAATGTTGAGCAAGAGTAACTTTTACTAACATTTCTACAAGGTTTTTTTTTCTCCCAGCTGGGTAGTACGTCGAAGGAAATGGAGCGCTATTGAGTGGACCAATCATATGCTGCGATCCATGCAAACCCGACTCATAGCTACGTTTCTGGGGACAAATCAAGCAGCAGGGGAGGTTAGGACATAAGGTTCCCAGTTATGACAGATACATGTTGTTGATTTGATGTAGAAGCACAAATCACCCGTAAAAGAAAATAAGAAGGAACATCAAGGAAGCTGAGCAGAAGTGAAACGGCAAAGCAAGGATGAGGAAGGTCCTCTGAACTGTTGTGGAGAATGTGAGATTAGGAATACAAAAATGCTTGGAGATGGAGAGTGCAAACAGAGCAGCAAGACAAAACAACACATGGTGTATTTCCAGATAGATTACTATAGAGGTATGCATCTGCGTCCCAGATATTCAGCTGCTAACTTCGTGTTTCTGTCCATTTTGTCTGCTGAGAGAGTTTTCCTGTTTTCTGCTGACACAGCATGTGATATCAACAGCTCAATCGCTGCCAAACTCACCCCTTGCTCACACGCAAGTGCTGGCAATGTCAATGGCATTGCTGTCCACAGACTTCGAATGAGGTGACATTAATAGTTGCTGAACTGAGTTGTGGGGCCGTTGCATCACGGTGGAAGCTTTGCACCTGTCAGAAATAGAAAAAAAACGTCCTTACTTATTCACCTGTTCTGATGTCTAATCCATCAGAAACCAAATATTACTTGCCAGTCATGTTCACTTGACTTGACGTTTTTGAGATAATGTCCATATTGCTCATTTTCTGTTGCTTCCATCCTTTGGGATGCATCCTGTCATGTAAGAGGCTGACAGCGAAACAAGGAAATGTGGCGTGCTTAACACAAGCTCGAGACACGATGCATCTACTGTTACTTCTATATGTGCAGATGTACAGTATGTAAGATATACAGAGGTTTTAACAAGTGTTGTTTTCTGGTACAAAATCCAAAGAGGATGGCATCCTTCTGCCAAATATTAATAATGTAGCATGTTTCCCAGCAAGGGAAAACAACACTATTTTACCTGTGGCTTGTCTGACAGGTTGTTCGAGAGCTGACAAAAACACATTCGCATCCCTCTACAGAAGTGTGTGTTGGGGACTGTGTGTAAGTGTGTGAGGGAGACAAAGCCCGAGACAGATCTGTCATTTATTCATCAGTGTGGTGTGGAGGTTGTGATGCAGAATGTGATGCATCTGCTGCAACACACCCCAAGGTGGATGTATACGGAGTCTGGCACAAACACACAGCCAACTGTGTTTTGATTCCTGTCTCTTACCTCTGTCAATCACCATGGCTGCATCGCTCTTGAATTACTTAGTACATCGACACTGCTCTGCAGCCCTCCGCTGTTTCCTGCCTTTTCTGCTCCTCTTGCTCGCCACCCCTTTCAGTCGCTCCAACTGTCCATCTCCAGACAGCCCCGCTGCTCACGTGTGTAAATAACTGCATCAGGGGGCGAATAAAGCAGAAATGAGGCCAGTAGCAGAAGAATGTGATGCGTGGTGTGTGTGTTTGAGGTAGAGGAAGAGAGTGGGTTTTTATCCTGTAGCAAAATTTAGTAACTATGCTCTTATATCTCCTGTCAAATGGGTTTCCTGAGCTCCCACAGGACATAAAGGGCCCTGAGAAACCATCTTTCCCCTTTGTTATTCTCCTTTTGTTATCTTCATGAACTGACTTTATTTCCCAACTGCTTAAGTTAGCCCCTTTTTTTTTAAAACCAGTTTGGGGATTTCAGTTTAATTTCTTGTGCGTGTTAAGTCAATGTATTTTTTTTTCTTTTCTTTTTTAGCACGGGAAATATTTTTGGCTCATTAGATTACAGTATTCATTCTAGTTTTAGGGATAAATGTAGAATCTGGTACATGCTATTTATAATATCATTACAATCTTTTTTTGTCTTAAAGAGAATTATTTAATTGTAAAACAATTTATTTCACAATGTATTAAAATGTCCACATTATGCTAATTGGATTCCTGTTGATATTGGTCAAGTACTACAGCTAAGCTATTTTACTTTGATTGCAACTTAAAAAATCTGGGTTTGTTACATCGTGCAGCTTAAATCATCTCTTTTCAGTGTTTTGAGCCCCCTGTTTGCCCTCCCCCCTCCCTCTGCTCTCTGTTCACTCTGCTGTTATTGATTACCTTTACAGCAACAGAGCCAATTGGAGGATATATTTAAACATAATTTTGTCTAACAGTGGGCGGGGCCGATGCATGCACTGAGTTGACGTGGCTTCGAGCTCAGAGGGTCAAAGTTGCAGATGCAACTTTACGTAAGCATAAGTCATTCTGAGAGAAAAAAAAAAGTCTCAAGTAGTATGACTGCCTTTTCCAAAACTTTTTTTATTTACTGCTTAATCAGTTGTGCAGCTCTTAACATGAAAACTAGACACATATTACACTTTAAGACCATTTTGAACCTTTGAGAAGTGCATGTGAAAGAAAAAAAAGGCAAAAGGCAGGTATAATTTGTCAAAAACTAAGAACATTACATGACTCACTGGAGATTTAGTGGTTAAATAGCAGCTGCTAACTAAATCTGTTTAATTAAAGTGCTGACATCACCAAATTTAAGAACCTCTTAAAAAAAGCAATTTTTAAAAATTGCTTTTGGTTTGCTTGTTTTTATTTTATTTGGTTTTTAGTTTGCTAGTTAGCAATCAGTTGTGTGTTAATACAACACTAAAGAAAGATATTATCAAAAAAGTTAAGAAAACGCAACGTTTGCTACCCCTCAGCCTTGGAAGGTTTGTTAAACCATTTGCAGTTCATCATTCTGGGCTGGGAAAGATTTCTTATAAGAATAATAATAATAACAATAATAATACATCAAATTTATATTGTGTTTTTCTGGACAGTCAAAGACACTTAGCAATACAGTAATATATTTTTCACAAGTGGAAATAATTCAATCCACTTTCTAGGAGTCAAAATCCCTGCCAGATTACCTCAAGGTCAAATAGTTGTGAAGCCAAACTCAGGTTATGCAGACCTCGGCTTGCAAAAGTTTTAAGTTCATGACAGCACATTTACAAAAAGAATACACAAATATGGCCATGGGGAAAGTTGTTGGTAGAAAAACTATTCACTCTTAATTTTTTTCATAAATGGACAATTTAATGTCAGACAAATAAATATATACAAACAGAAACAGACAGACAGAAGTGGAGGACCATTCATGTATGGATGTATAAGTTGTGTGTGGGGTGTGTGCTGTGAGTGGCATGTGGGTGGGATGCATGTGGACTCATGAGCGTAAGTTAAATGTCTGTGTTTAGGCTGGGGCCTGAGGGTGGGGGTGGTCACAGATACATATCGGTAACATGATACATGTACATACTATCTGTGTATGGAAGCATACATATATATATATATATATATATATATATATATGTATATATGTATATATATGTGTGTGTGTGTGTGTATATATATATATATATATATATATATATATATATATATATATATATATATAT
>JAOWBL010004538.1:0-11038 GCA_028564865.1 Zenarchopterus dispar | reverse complement strand
ATATATATATATATATATATATATATATATATATATATATATAAACTTTATATTTTGCCTCATATGAGTTCTCTATATTATACATCAGCTGTCAGAGAAGTTCCTATTTCCGATCCCTAGTTCTGTCAGGTTTGTGAACCCAGAAGGACAAGATGTATATAAGTGGGGAGGGGGGACTGATACTCCTTTATTATAAATAAATAAATAATTACTATGACTGTTGAGTTTACAATATTGCCCCTTCAGGCAATTACATTTTCCAGCTATCAAGTCTCAGAGACAGGTAAAAACTGTATCTGTTAGAACACAGAGCTACAATTACACTAGCTGCTAGATTCTTAAAGGGATGCAATAAAATTTTGGGAATTATTTTGTTAAGAGGAAGAATGGTGTTCTCCTTTCTGTGCATCCAATAACTCAATCTGACAAAGCCCCCTGCAAGTCTGGTTTAGAATAGTCGCAGGAATTGAATTACTCCATCTAGCCTAAGTGAAAAAATAAAACCTTCAAAGAACTCAAAAATAATGTTTTGACTTATATGCTTTATGTATTACACACAGCTCCCTCAAAAAAAAAAAAAAACCTGCACTGCAAAAACAGCTCCTCTAGAAATAAACCTAATATTTAAAAATCTAGTCAAAATTATCTTATTTTAAGAAAAAAAAGTATTTGCCAATAGAGGAAAGAACATTTTCTCAACAAGAGTTCTTAAAACAAGCAAAATATTCAAGAATTTTTCTTGAAACCAGGTTTTCTACATTTTAGAAGTGAGTTTTTGGAGTGTGTCAACTAGCCAGCAGAAATTTGCTTTGTGAGCTTGAAGCTGTACGATTCCAGCACCAGGAGGATACTTATACATCATTATTAGGATAAACATATTATATCTAGAGTATAAAACTTCAACAAAAACATATGTGTTCAAACAGTATCCAGATGGGTAGTAAATCAGATGTTTCATTGACAACTTGGGTGTTGCGCTACCATGATGCTCGCTAGATTATTAGTATACTGCTGTTTCTAACTTAATTCAACTGAATTTAGCAGACTGATGAACAATCATCCATTCATCTTGCCTATTTCTATTTGTTTGGTAGGTGCTTTTCTTAAACAGTTTTATTTTTATAATTCTTTTCAACATTGAAAAATATTCTAATTGTTCACTTCATTTCCCAGATAAGATGGTTCCGTTTATTTTATTTATTTTTGTTGGACTGAAGGGAACCATTAAAAATTTCAAGTCATAAATAAATAAAAAATCTCATTAAAAAAACAGTGTAAATTTTTATGCATGCTTATAAAAAAGTCTATATTTATATCTGTACATGATAAATTACATCAAATTTCTAATTAACTCAAGTAAATTCCCAAGATTTCCCATATATTGCAATCACTTCCCATGGAAATCTTTCAAATTGATATTAAATTATAGTTACAAAAGTCCCCCTGCTTAACTTCCCATAAAAAGCTTCTGGAAAGCTTCCAAAGATTAGTACATGAGTATTGTTTTATTGTTTTGCCCTTTTGCCCTTTTGAACCTTTATAGTAGACAATGTAATTCAGTATTGGCAAAAACACTGTATGTACTAAACTAAGCAGCGGTACATTTTATGGCTTAAGAATTAAGCTTTTCATTTGTAAGCAGAGGATTGTGTTCCCTTTTTTTCCCCCTTGCAAGTTATATAAACTGTTTAAAATGAATTCTGATTTAGTCTTGATCATGAGGCCCCACACACTCCCCACTTGACCTTAGTGTGTGTTATAAATTTGTCAAGACCACACACTGTGGCTACACCTCACCCAGCCAGCCTCTTCATGGTTATTTACGACACCCTGCACAACGGACAAACCAACTGGAGGCGGTTGAGGTCAAACCCCAGAGATGTCTCCCACTCTTGAACATCATTTAAAACCTACTGCTCATCTCCCCACTCCGACTCCTTCAGTGTCTTTCTGCATCACACACTACCTCCTGCCTGTGTCGCCATGGTCACAGACTACAGCTACAGTCGCAGACTAACAAATGCATCTGGGCTTTCTTCCAGACGCTTGGCTAACCAAAGTGTCTCTTAAAAGCCTTTGTTGCCAAGAAAGAGTCACTCTTCAAACTCCCTCATCTTCCGTCTTTGCTTCCTGCTCTCGCTAATCACCACACCACACAGCACCGAGTCTGCCACAAATTTTAACGCCACACTTATTTAAACAGCTGGGCCCAGATTTACTGCAGCTTTTGCCTGGAATAAAACTCCATTTTAGCGTAAAGAGATTACTGTCGATATTTACTTTTTCTTTTTTTAAATGAGTTGACAGTGATAACGTAGCACCCGCTACAGGTATGGACACACTGTACTTTAGACCAGGCCCGGATGTGCATTTATTTATGCATTTCTTTTGTGGATTATTTCATCAAATTACTGCAGACTGTTTCACTAAACTTTACCTGACACAATTCAGTGCCAGCCAAAAAAAAATTAGGAAAACATCATGCCTTAGCTCTTCCAACCAAAACATTTGGAACAACAAACACGTAGAAGAGGTCGCTGAGTCAATCACCAGTCTTGTAACGTGCTGAAGTGTCCTTGACCAGGACAATGAACTACTCATTGCCCCCTTTGCCCCGGACACATTGGGATCACAAGCCAGCATCCCAACCCTGTATAAATGGGAAAGATTGCATAAGGGAACAGGTAGGGAAGGGAATCCAATGTAAAGCCTCTGCCAAGTCAAATATGCAAAACAAGATCTGCTGTGGTAACTGGATTAAAAAAAAAAAAAATCCTCAAAAGTAAAGCACGAGTCTTTGTTATCTTCTACTTGTTAATTATGTTACTGTACACAGCTCCACACAGTCCTAAAAAAAAAAAAAAAATCACAAGCATCCAAAATCTAAATCAGCATTTCTATGGAACGTGTGCACCAAAACCTCTCCATATTTTGTTTTATTTATATTTTTTAATTCATTCTGACAGACAGGCCATAAGTTGCATTTCTGGCGAACCACACTACACATTTCTGTTGTTCCCGAGTTCAGGGAGATATAATGTCAACAAATGACGGGGATGTAGTGATCCACTGCAGGGTTATGTTAGCACCACTTCACTTTCAAGAATAATAGTTGTTAACAGTAGAACTTGATGCTCCCGTAGACATATTTTATGATTTTTGACAAGACACTAATTTGCCCAGGATAGTAAATCTGCCCTCAAAGGGCTGTTAAACACAGATAAAGAAAATCTTGACTTATTTCACTTCACTGAGCTTGTTCAAATCACTGCATCGTGTGAACCGTTATCAAGATTTTCTTTCTACCTGTTTTGAGTCAAAATGTTACCAATTAACTTTTTCCAAAGGAACACAAAACAACTACTATTTAAATACCATTGATTCACCCGCAGGTAAAACATTACGTCATTACTTACTCAGTGGAAGGAATTTCAGAGAATCCTGGGTCTTTTCCAGCACCTGAGTGGTAAACTTCCTATTTTTGTCTAACCAGAAAAGTCAGTACTCATTCACAAACTGAAAACACACAAATTCCACAGTACTTTTTTTTAAAGGTACAAAGCAGATTACCTTTGCATTATGGGTAATTTTTAAGTTCATCAGGGTTCAGAGAACCACTTGCTTGTCTAAACATCCAACCACCTACTCAGAACAGGAGAAGCTTTTTTTTTTCATTATTATTCTTGGAGTTAAACTTTGAACAGGTGGAAACAGTGGTGTTAAATAATGAAGCTTGTGATGAAAAGAAAAAAAAAAACATTTTAAAAAAATGGTGCCGTTACCTAACAGAGAGGGTAAAATCCCCAGGATTGCTCTTGCTGGGCCGGGCCAGGAAACTGCCGTGGACGCCCCGCGTCAACAGGAGCTGCTCTGCCTCGATTCCAGTGATGTTGGGGTGGAACCACCTAAAAATGAGTCAGAAACAAGGAGTAAGACAAAAACCTGTGACACACAGACATCAAAGTCCATTTCAGTCAGGAATGTGAGTTTAGTCGTCCAGCTGCCTGTGATGAACTTTCAGAGTGTTATGATTCTACTGATGTGAAGACCTGTACCTCTATTTGACATGTAGTGTTACATTTATGACAATTATGGAAAAGAAATGGGTGTTAAATTGCAAGTTGCGTTATTGTTTTGACTCGCTAGCTTAGAGGAGCGTGAATAAAACAATGACTTGAAAGTTCAAGTGCAGTTTTCAGTGTGCTTCTCCTTTATTTAAAAGGACTGGGCCTCTTTTCTGTAACCCTTTTGTTGTTTTTAAAAAGCTCTGTGAGAAGAAAGCTCTTGTTAGAAAAGACATAGTTTTAAGAAAATATCTTGCCTCCTATAATATGACTTTTTGCTGTTATTTAAAAAAAAAAAATTAGATCTAACCCTCTCACAGCTGTAAATTTCTGGATTATGCTAGAAAACATCATCATCCTCTTAAAAATGGCCTAAGTCATATTTTTCTTAAGTTTTTCAGAAAGCAGAAATAGCTAAACTAAATATTTGGTACAGTTATTTTTGCTTTTTGAACAACTTGAGAAAAATATATATTAGGCTTTTTTTTTTGTACTGTGGCCAAGCACATTATTCTTCTAACCAGAACCAGAAACCAAGACTTACTCACTGAAGGTGTTAATCGTGCTTTGACACCTTACGAATCATCTAGTTTGAGTGTACACTTATGCAGAAATTATACTCACTTGCACATGCAGACACATATGACAGTGAACTCATTCCTATTATAGTTTGCTTGTGTGATTCACAATTAGTGATGTAAAGTCAATGCAAACTCTGCTCAGATTTTATCCTGATCACATGGCTGTGCAGTAAGAAAAAAAAAACAAAACATTTGTATATTTAACCCTCTGATGACAAAATGTTCATCCTGCAGACCCTGCCTGGAGCCTTGTGCATTTGCAGATGCACAACTTATAATATGAAACATACGTGTTGGTTTTCAGACATAAACATTATGTCTAGTCTCTTTATTTTCTGTTATGCTAATACAATTTATAAATAATTCACAGGATTTTGAATGAGCAAACCAGACAGTAACCCAACTTAAATCTACCTAACCAATATCTAATATTCATACTATCTGAACCACCATGTGAATGTTTCTACACCACATGCCCCATATGAAAGAGCGCCCATGTTAACGCTCAGCTGAGAAGCTGGATGCTGCTGAGAAGACTGAAATCGTTTTTTGTGACTTAACATGTTTAGCAAGATGATGAAAAGATGTAAAAGACTGGACTAATTGAGTACATGTTTATTATAAAGGCTTAAAAGACTACTGTGCTTTTGGACAGCCATTTATTTATTTTGTTAGTTTATTTATGTACTTAAAAGTCTTTCTTGGTGGTTAGGTAATTAACAAAACATTATTTTGTACATTCAAAAATGATCAGTTGAAAAGGTTCTAAGAAGCTATGCATTTTTGTTAAAATTTTTGCTAAATAGTAACGGCTATTCAGAACCTGTATTAGTTAAAATACATGTTTAAAATGATTCACACCACATTTAATGATTCACTACTGATAACACTTAAAAAAATTAATTGCATGAAAGAAAACAAATTACAAATGCTAGAGGGTAAAAATTATGTGACTTTTACTTTTAGTGTCAAGCATTTATTCAAAATATTTGATTATAATACCTGTGCTTATGGTTTAAACAGAAATGAAAAAGAGTCACTCTTGATAAATCAGTGAACAGAAACAGTTTGTCCTGTCCTGGTTTGAAAGGGAAGAACATCACAGTTTACAGAACTGCAAAGCCAAAACGAATAATTACATGTTACTTCCTCAGCTGCAAAACACTGGAGGCAAATATTTATCACATCCACTTCTCAGACATGCTAATAAATTACTTAGATACAAACCAAATGTAAGCACGGCGGTACACACAAGCATGCTACAGCGCAGGATAAAATATGTGATTAATAAATCAGGGGCTAAATTAGTCTCAAAGAGGCAGTGATTCATGTCCTAGCGAATGGCTGTATGTCAGCTTATGTTTAAGCAGGGATCACTGGGTTAAAACTTCCTACATTACTGAGCTCCACTGCTGACTAATCCAATACACCATTAGCCATCTGGGGCCATACTTGTGTGTCGAAGGAGGGGGTGTTGACAAAACTGACTTGAAATTGTACACATACAAGTACAAGCACAGCAATTTGTAGTGATTTATGTACATAAGCCCTTTTTACAAATGTTTTCTTAAATAGAAAGAGGTATGCCATCACTGAGAATCTCACCCCATCTCTAAGGCAGAGTCCAGCCACCTGTATCTGTGACTTAATTTTTTCAGTCACTATCAACATTTTGTGACCACAGGTAGGAACAAAGATAAACGGAGAAACTTGACTTATTAGGTCAACTCTCTCTTCACCACAACAGACAAGGCATCAAGACCCCTCCTTGAATCACCACTGTATCATGCTGGAAGGGTCTGCAAAACCAAATATTCCTAAGAAATTATCCTAAGGGGGCAATTGCTGCAGGTAGGGTCTCCCTAAGCTGGTCCTGGAGAACAAGCCCGACTAAGAGCAATTCTAATATGCTCATAGGGAGAAAGGAAACTAAGAAAGGCAGTATGCCTTACCAGAGTATGGGTTACCAGGGTACCACACCTGGGGGAGAGAACTATTCAAAAGTGCCTTGTGGCTGGAACTTCACTCATGGGGCCCGGTCATTCCTACCACTGATGGGAAACATGGTTTCACCTCACTTTGGACCCACCACCTACAGGAGAGTCCACAGGACTCGGGTGTTACGTGGGAACAAGGATTGGGACGAATACTTGGGCCTCAGTGTTCCAACCCATGATCATAGAAACAATTTAACAATACAAATAAACAGACTGATAAACTAAAATAATAATAATAATAATAATAATAATAATAATAATAATAATAATAATAATAATAATAATTCACATTATACACAATTACCTTTTAGTTCACTAAAAAGAAAAAAATTATATTGGGGTGATGAAACCTAATTCACTGGTCAGAATGATGTCACAGATCTGGAACAATATGTAAAATTGATAATGTAGATAATTTTTATACAGTTCTTGCACTTCATTTTTATTCAATTTGAAAAGCTTTAAGTTGTTTTAATAGTACTGCTTAATTTATCCTGTTCAGATAAACCTGTAAAAAATTGTTTTTTAGCTAGTTTGGCTACTTGAATGTAACAATCCCCTAGTTTTCCCCCTTATAACACCAAAAAAGAAAATGTTTTTTTTCCCCCATTGGCTGTATTAAATTGTTTGATAAACCAATGTCTATTTTCATATGTTAAATGAATTCTGAGATATATGGCATTTCGCTGACATTTCAAAGCCAACCAGGTGGAACTAAGCCATTTCGTAGTTGGCAGGTTTTCTTAGATTTGCAGGTAGTATATTTCTATAAATGTCCGTGGCTTCAGCACAGAAATGAAGATCAAAGTCCAGCAGGCCATCTTCCAAATGTTTTAACTTTTGTACACAACTATGTTACTCAATGTCTCACAGCTAAATATAGCCCCACCACAATCTCTCCTAAAGATTTAAGTTTCGAGAATAACAAAAAAAAAAAGAAGAAAAAAAAACACAACAGGTTTCTATTAGTGAGGGTCTGGAACACTTTTACCCCACCACAAAGATTCTACATGCCTCCAGGAACTGTCTCGCAACAAGAATTTCGGGAGGTTATATGCAAATAAAACAACTACTGGCTTGGTGGTGTTTGGATATGTTGTAGGCAGAAAGTGAAGTTGCTCAGCCATCTTGATGTCTTTCCTTTAAGTGAATCATCTCTTGCCATTAATCACCATTATCAGTACACACAAACACCAAACACAAACACAGCAACCATCTTCAAGATTAATCGTTTTTTTAAAACTTATTTACAAGCAGTTGTTAAAAGTGAAAGTGGAGCACCACTCTCACCATGTGGTACAGAGTATTAGTCTGCTAAGTCAGTGGATCCTACCGTGTCCGTCACAGTAAATGGAGACAACGGCTGAAAGGGTCAAGGAGGAGGTCAACCATGTAACAATTTCATCCTTCTAGGTTTTATCGAATAAAAACCCGCCTTATAAAATCAGATCTACAGACATTCAGTTAAGTTGTAAATTGTTCTTTTCACCCATCTTATGCACCAACAATTTATTCTTACACTGAACCTACAACTTTTATTCCCAAAGATTTTGAGCTCTCTAGTTCAAAAAGAAATAAAGGAACAATGGTTTAGATGGATAAATTGTCGCAGCCCTTGACCTCGTCTTAGAAAAGAAAAATACATGTAAATTTGATTCAGCTATAATGAGATTTTTTTTTCCTTTGGCACTGGCATAACAACCAAATGAGTCAAGGAAATCATGCATTTTACATCCTAAACCATAGACCTCTGCCACCTACTGTGACATAATATAAAAGCTTACTATTAATTAATTATTACTCAGCAGAGATAAGCAGCAGGGGACATGCAAGCGTCTTCTTGAAGCTCATGCTGAGATGATAATATCTGAAAGCTTTAACAGTGGGCGAGCATTTAAGCATTTCTGCTTTTGAGCGCTGTATGACACAAACCCATGACAGTAAGATAAAAATAAGCCTGGTGTCAGCTCAACAGAGCTTGTGTCACCTCAGAGTGGAAAATACACATCAGAATACGTTTGTGGTAACTCCTCCTGCAAAGGTCTGAATCTCAGAAGTTATTACTTGACACAATGCACTATACTGAATTATTGAATAACTCATAAAACCACTAGATTAAAATGTGTTTTTCAATGTGACAATTTGAAGGAAATGAATTGAAAGCATCATTTAACAGAAAAGTCAATGATGCCAATTTTGTGACAGCTTTGTGAAGTAAAGGAATCAATGAAGTAATTTCATATAGGTATTAACAGTGAGGTCACTGAAGATCTTCTGTTGTTGGGTTCAGCCATGAAACCGAATAAAAGTGCTGCGATTTGGTTGATATAAATATGAATGGGAAGTTATTCAAACCTGAGTAAACAGAGCATGACTAAAGCCCTAAACTAGGAAAAATGGTTAAACACCACATCAGCTCAGACATATGACCCAGACTGCACCTGACCGCCTTATCCTATCAGGGAGCAAAAATTGATCTGTTGCACTTGCTCATTCCAGAGCCAAGGGAGCAGATTATGGGAGGAACTTAAAAAGTAATAAATTTTATAAGATTACAAGAGGATTAGTCATAAATACATTTAAGAACGGGAGGCAAAAATTGTATAAGGCACTTTTTGTAAGATTAAAAACATTTCAGCAGCTCTAGCAACTGGCCATCTGAGACAAACAGAAAATAGAGAATTTAGAAAATATATAAAATGACACTGGGATAGACTAGATATATTCTTCACAGGCGATGCACTTTTTTTAAAAACAGTAAAACATACATAACTACTGTCTATTAGAGTTTGTGTAAAAGACATGCAACGTTATAAAAACTTTCTTTCAAATGCTAAAAAAAAGTATTCATCGTCATGGAAGGAAGTGTAGCCTCTCTCAGACAGGAAATGAATGAACAACAAACCTGAAACATGGCACCACAGATGTTGGTGGGCTACACACCAGCTCTGAGAACATGACTGATACTTTGGGGACTGAAGGGCCAAAAAAAACCCAAACACTTTTGTACCAGTATTTTACCACAGAGGTTCCAGGGATGCATTTTTATTCAAGTACCAGGAGTTATGCTTGATGAATACTTGGTTGATTGATTTTGTGCCGAGTCAAGGTGATGGAGGCCTGATGTTAACAAACATCCAATTTTCACCTCATCTCTCTGCAGCTGCATAACTATCAGCATAATGCCCAAAACAAAGACTGAATAATGACGCCAGATGAGCCCACAGCTGGAAGGTGAAGGAGGCATTTCATATCTTCGATTTCACATACAAGCAGTCTGTTTATGTTCACCCGAAGAGGTCTGAAATCTGCCACTCAGCATCCTCACTCCAAAAAGATCTTTGAGCAGAAAGCACTACTCGTCTTTGATGACTAAAATAGTTTTATGTTCTTTGCAATAGTTTTTTTTTTAAATAATTCACGTTGAGCTCAGTGGTTTTAAAAAAAAAGTCATACGCCAGTTCAGACCTAATATTAAACTGCATTTCAATAACACCAATCACAAGTGGTCAATGCTAATGTAAGGTTTGAAAACATTCCAGGACGAATTCAAATCCAATCACTAAATACACATTTTAGGTTCAGATAAAAATGCCAGGTGTGAAAAGATATGCTAAGCACTTGGCACTTGTGACTGGATTTCTTAGAGTACATGTTAATGTAAGGACTGAATGGGGCCAGTGAAATGAAAACATAAAAATTCATATTCGTTTTTTTTCCCCACACTAGTAGTAATTTTCTATACCTATTTGTGTCTTAGGTGTTAATTCATAAGAGATGGGGTACACCCTGGGCAGGTCTTTCGTTAACTATGCATGTTCACACTCACTCTTATGGAAAATGAGGATAATATATCAATATAAGGAAACAGGAGTATCTGGTTAAAACCCACACAAGGACAGGGACACAATGGAAATTTTAACCCAGAAAAATCCAGCTGGGATTTAAACCAGAAACCTTCTAACTGTGAGGCAACACTGCTAACTATCACACCACAATCCGGCCATATCTCTGCTTTATTTTTATTTTATTTGAAATCATACACATATTAAATATTTAGAGCTGTAGCTGAGAAACTGGTATTTGAAAAAAAAAAAATCCCTATTTTTTATTTTAAGCCGGTAGAATGTTTGAAAAACAAAAAACAAAAACAAAACATGTTTATCAGTGCGTTAGATCATCTCTTTGAAAAAAAAAAGTGGTATCTGAGGAACCCCACTTCTTAAAAGGCGACTTTTTTGTGTAGTTAAAGGCCAAATGTTTATGTGCAACAGTTCTGGTGAATCTAACTAAAAGCGATTTTCACTACAGATTCATGATGTTGTGATTCATCCAGAGTGGATAGGCTGCTGAAACAAACAAGCCTGTATATTAGGACTGCTATATATGGCCTGTA
>JAOWBL010004536.1:0-11044 GCA_028564865.1 Zenarchopterus dispar | reverse complement strand
GACCTCTCTGTCCATCATTCAAGAAGTTTAAATAATAATAATAATAATAATAATAATAATAATAATAATAATAATAAAAGCTTCATTAATTCCTGAAATGAACTTAATTGGAGGAATAGTCATAATTTCAGTCTCTTCAGAGATTCATTGCAGAGGTTTATTGTGCGCATGGGTGTATCTCTGGTTTGAAAAGTTGGGGGAATGGAGAGTTGGGGTCCTCTGGCAGAGGAAAAAAAAAGTTACTTAGCTTCCTATATTTCTACATAAAATTGGGACTATAGTGACTCAAACTCAAGAAAATAATTAAGCTGGACATAATCATATATTCTGCCAGAAAGTACTGTTCTAATTTTTTTTTTAATTGTTGTACATTCTGTATTATTAAATAGGACAATCAACCAAGACTCACCATTTATTTGCATTTTTTGAGCGATCAGTTTTCAAATGTGAGTCAGTTCCACTGTTTTTTTTTCCCCATTTATTTCGAACTTTGTGCATTAAAGGGTTAAAGTAACATTGTACTTCTGCTCATCTTAAACTCTGTTTTCATCCAGCTTTTCCTCATCTGTCTTTTCACATTAAAGAAAATACAAAAGAACAAATGTTAAAGGAAAACAGGAGCCATAAACCATGTCTGAAACATTGTTAGGGTATTTTTTCTTGAATTCAACTTTATATTTTCATGAATCCTGTATTCGCTTCTTATGTAAACTTCTTACATTGACTGTCAATAAATCAAAATCACCTCAAAATTGCATATCTGAGTTTCTGTTCCATGTTCCCTCATTTGTATTTACCAGGACAAAATGCTTTTACAGAATTCATGGAGAATACTGACAAATAAATTAGCTCAAGAAAAGCAGTCAGCGCATTTTTTTTCAATATAAAAATTAATATACAATATTAAAAGTCTTCAATTACAAAATAAAGAGGTGTGTCATATTTCTATTTAAGTCCTACAATTGGTCACACAATCACAGTTTTGAAAAGTGGAGGTGACATGTTTTCACCGTCCCCAGTGGAAATTACAGCTATGTTGCTGTGGACAGTGAGGATCTCCTGTCGCCGTCTCTGTTGCTGCAAATCTGAAGAAGTCTTTGACTGAAGACACTCGGTTGCTGAATTACTGTGTTGTGAAGAGGATGCTCAGGGTTGTTACTGATCTTTTTCATGTTATGAAGTTTTCTCCAAGGCACAATCAGCTCCAAGATAATCCCCAAAACACAACCACTCTTGTTTGGTTTTTTTTCTTCTTTTTTTTTAAAAATCAGACTCCCCCATTCAGATGATTGCTGATGTGATTGAACTCTCCACAACAGACTTATAGAAGATAATCAGCATCTTTCTACAAACACTAAAGGACCTAAGCATCCTTAACAAGTAAAGTTTTCTCTGGCCTTTCTCATAAACAACCTCAGTGTTACATCTCCAGTCTGCTGTCCAGGTGAATACAGAGGTATTTATACTCCTCCACCACCCCATTTCTTCTCCCATGATGGAAAAACTATTTAACTCAATCTAATGTTCAAGAGCAACTGCAGCAAGCTGTCACCATGAGCTACACTATGCTACAAATTCATTCGGTTAATTTGTCAGATTATATGTGTTCCTAATTAAAGGTTTCCACCCATTTGTTGCATTCCATATATTTTCTCAGTTTATCTTTTTCTTTCACTGGCATAGCTTTTTCTTGTCTTGCTATTTTTTCTCCTTTTTCCTGTACTTTGTGAATTATTGCCTGTCCTTGAATTTCACCTGTTGCTCACCACTTGTGATTTTTTGCTCTGCTGCTTGATTTCTTTATTTCTGTTGTCAGATTTTTTGCTTCTCCCTCTTCTTACCCGCTACACATTTGTATTGTTTGCATAATTGATGGCAAACATCTGTACTATCCTGACCTGAATAAAAAAAAAATATTGAAGTTGCTCATTTTAAATCTTTAAAGGCTTCTGGCATTCAGCATTTGTTGTTTTCCATATGATTACAGATTTTTGAGAAGAATAAAAAGCAGGTAGCAGAAGGAGACAATTCAGTTCATACTGAACAGTCAGTAGGTATCTGTCAACATCTGGTGAGTTAAATCCATGTATATTTAAAATGGAAACAAAACCCTGAGCAGCATTTTACAGCTATGTTTTCCCACTGGCTTAATTTGCTTACTATGAGAAGAAGATTGTTACCTTGATTAAATAGTGATAGATTAAAGAAAGGTCTTCAGGTCCATAGGACATGCTACGTTTACTTAAAATTTAACAGAAATAATAATTTCATTATTTTATCAATAACCACAATAAAAAGAAAAGTAAATACATTATGTGCATTTACTGAAGAAAATTATTTTAATGTCACAATCTTAATGGGCAACTAAAAGTTTGCCAACTGAAAATATGTATCATTGCACTCAAAAAGCAAATGAGCAAATTTGTGCAGCGAGCGCTGGCAAGCTCGACTTGTGGGCAACTGTGAGTAAGAAGCTAATGAGTGAAGCGGTCAATGAGACTGAGAAAGGGACAGATGGAGTGACTGTGAGAGGGAATGGCTTATGACAGATGGAACGCAATGAGAGTGGGAGAATGATGGCGATCAAGGCAGGGATATGTGAAAAGAGTAGAGTGATTGCTTTAAAATGAGCTGTACGTGCACGCGTTTGTGTGACTGTGTCAGAGGTGGGAATGGCTTGTCCACCCAGCACCTAATTGTCTTTGTCTTAAATTGCATGTCCATCGGTCTGCCAGTAGCTCCATTAGGATGACCTTCAATTGCTAATGGAGAGGGAATGGCAAAAATGTTTCTCATCATGCGAGGGCTACGAGGGAGCTGGTGGTCTTGGAGTGTGTGTACGTGGTGGAGACCGAAAGAGAGAGAGACATAAAGAAAGTAAAGTGATTGTGTGTGTGCATGCATGTCAGGAGAAAGAAAACAAAGTGCTATATTCTTCAAGAAAGAAATGGAAATGGCTCTCCAGACTTCCAACTCACACATTAAGGCTTAGTCGGGAGCTCAACATGTAAGTTCTTTTTACACAAATGATACTCCTAAAACCTTTTTTTTTATGTGTAGGGTCATCCAAGTTAGTTACTGTATGGCATTGCCATAACAACACAGAAAATGTTGGTAACTTATTTATTTTTGGATTTGATTGCACATTTTGGTGCCCAACCTGGTTGTTTTCATGACCTTAAAAGTACGCTGCAGCTGGAGAATTAAAGAGGGGAAAATGAGAGACAGGATAAATAAAAGTCAAAAAACAAATGGCAGTTTCAAGGTTAATCTCCAACAAGAGTCTCTTTACACAGTCGCCATTAGATATTGATAATCAAGCGCAGTGGAACATTGTCTTCCTGTACTTCTGGTGCTGCCATTACACCAGGTGCCGCTACAGAAGGACAACTGCAAATATGCAGCTTTGGAGGACTTTCCTGTACGCTGGAAAGTGACAGTGAAGTGGTACCAAGTGCATCGCAAAACTGATGTCTAGTGCTAGATTCTTATTTCACACACAAAAAGCCTGCACTCCAAAGCTGAAAAATTCCAGTGCACACTAACACAAAACCACTAAATTTAAAAATAGCATTATTCAGTCAGAAGTTGAACTTGAACGCACTCTTTTACCTACATGCTTGCACAGATCTTCGTAAAAAGATCTGTTCCCACAATGTACCACTCAGAGAGCACACGCAACTACATAACCAGGTCTCAATATACCATCTAACAAAACACAAACTCATTTATGATGGCCCATGCTCCACCTTTGAGTTTCTGAAGGGCATTTAAATTCAACTACTTTTTTGCCTGCAATCAGAGGAGATGGGTTACTCTCATCATCTTTGATTCATGAGTATGGAAAGGATCGAGCCATTGTGCACCTCGGCAAATTAGGACAAAATTGAATCTTGGTAAGTGCTGCAGAGTGTAGAAAAAGTACATGCCTACACACACACACACAGAGACACACGCACAGCTCCTCTCAGTGATACAAACATTGCATTATTTTTGGAGTCAACTGGATGCCATTGTCCTTGACAAAGAGTTACATTTCTTAAATTGAAATAAATCATTTTAACAGATGATTAGTGGGCAATAGGAAACTGAGACTCCTTCCTTACTTTATCTTCTTATTTCGTTCCCTCTTTGTCCCATGAATATTTTAGTTGTTGCCTCCATTGAAACTTACCAAATGTCATGTTACAAAGTCAAAGATCTTTCAAAAGAACAGTGTGGTGTCCTGGCTCAACTTAAAAAAAAAAAAAAAAAAAAAGAAAGAAAGAAAAAACGAGTTTTTTTTTAAATTTATTTTTATTTTAAGTGCTCTGGCAACAGTCATGGCTGTAATAACACACTTTGGACTATGGGACAAAAATAAACAACCATACCAAGCTGGTAATGATAAACAATTTCCAGTTATATAAAATCTAGCATTTCTCATCAGCCTATGAAACTAGTCCTTTGGCACAGGTTTACAGTAGTATGTTTATTATGAGGCCCCACAACCATTAGAACCATTAAGAATGTTTTACATGTCCGTGATTGAGGTTTTTTTGTTTTGTTTTGTTTTGGGGGGTGAGGGTGGGTGGGTGGTGGAGTGACTACTAAATCAAGAAACTCTTGCACAATATAACCCTGACACCTGGATCTGAAAATAAGTCATTCAGTGAATTGTTCCAATTTTTATAGGAGTGAAGGGAGTAGCATAAAGCTTGAAGAAGCACCAGTTGTTGAGATAAAAGAGGAGGGTAGAGATCAATGGCTGACTCCACCTCCTGAAACCAGCTGCTCTGAAAAGAGATGTAAAGACACTGGTTAGAACGATGCTGCTGTATAATATCCTTTTCATATTTTGATCCTGAAATGAGTTTCCTCTTCTGGGCGGCTGGTCTCTTTCTTCTGGTCTCTGACCAAAGCATGTCACAGACATTTTATTAAAATGCCATACAAATGTATAGTTTTGGGTGTTTGGTTGTTTTACCAGTTTGTAAATTCCTATCCACAATATAGATTTAGTGATTAACGGCCTTTTGCAATCAGTCACTTTGAGTATGTATTAAATATCTTACCATTTAATTTCCCTCTGCTATCGTAATCAGTCAGAATTAGGTGCTCTGTCCAGCGGCGATCTTTCACAATTACAAAAAGTGAGCAGGTAAGATTTGCCAGCAAGTTGTATACAAGTCATAACTGTCAGCTTGTACCTCAAAGTGACAAGTTTTTTTCAACATTGACTGAAGATTTTAGAGAAAGGTGTGTGTGTATATATATAATGTGTATATGTATATATATATATATAATTATTATTATTGTTATATATATAATTTTACATGATCGAAAGCAAATGTTCTGTCTCTATTTAACGCACATGCAGGCGCACACACACACACACACACACAACCATTTTCCTTTTGTTGTGGTCTTGGTCTGAAAACATGTCGTTCAGGGAGCTGTTTAGATTTCAATCCTCCATCATGTTACATCTGCTGCACTTTGGCAATCAAAACTCCTCTTCCTTGTTTAATAGATCTCTTTGTAAGGAATTTTATTGTTACAGCCATTCATTTCTATCGGCTGGCTCACCATTCCCTTCCCGGGTTTTATATCCTTGATTTTTGCCTGAATCCTTGGCTAAACAATGGAAAACTCAAAATACAAGCTTCTTGGGTCTGAATTTGGTAAAACAGATCTGTTTTTTGTTTTTTTGGAGCAGACCACTACATTTATTTTATTATCCATTTCATGCTCATTTTCCCCTTCTATTTATTCATGTTTTCTTGTATTCATTTATTTTTTTATTTATTGGTACTCTCTCGCTTTCCACACCCCTCCTCACCAGCACATAACACCCACTGCTGTAAGCATGACAAGCCAGATAAAATAATTACTGTTCAGTTGCAGAGCATATTAAATAGCCTGTCAGTGGTTTTCCTTATTTTCACTGCCGTGATTGTGTGTGTCCCCAGTTTTTCTTGTTTCATTGTTGTGTGTTCCCCTCCATCTCCATGTTCAACTTGTATCCAATAAGGACACATGATTTTGTTGACACAATATGCTACACAATATTGATATCAGTTTGCTCGTATTTCATAATGTGTGTTTACAGCACACGCCTTGCATCACTGAGCACTCAGGGCAGGTAGCTTGTCCCATGTGCAGCAGACTAGGAGGTTGGATTCCCAAAGGTCAGCTGTGCTATGCATAAACAGACACGAGCCACTGGCCTGGATGTTTTCGGCATCACGCAAGGCAACTCACAGCCAGATAAGCACAAATCAGAAGCAGTGCCAGTCAGAACCTTAAAGCCTTTGAGCACCATCTTCTTTTAAGCCTATCCAAGAGGGGCAAATCCCACCAGGTTAGGAAGGACAGGAGGATAAATAAAAAGAGATGAGAGAGCGTTGGGAATATTTGGACAAAAGAAAGAAAAAGGACATCCAAATGGAGACAAAACGCAGAGATAGTTCTGTTGTTGGCATTTTTCTTGATATTTTCAGAATACATTTTCAATTTGTTTTAGCACAAAGCTTGAAGAGGAGCCTGAATTTAATGACCACAACTAAAGTATCTCTAAACAGGATGGTGACTACAAAAAATGTGGAAAACCCACTCTAGATCAAGTATTTTGGTTTGTCCCACTTGTAAACTTGAATTTATTTTCTATATTAATCAATTATGTTTACAGATTGGCACAACTTCTGTGCAGATGTTTGAGCTCAAATAAATGCATATTTCTAGTTGTAGAAAAAAATGACAGACATGTAGACTTCATAATTACACTAATTCAATGCTCAAGTATAAATAAGTAATTTATGTGGATGTGAATGGAAGATTAATCTTGTGGATGTGAACATTGTGGGGTTTTTTTAATCACTGTACTCAAATGTGGCGTCAAGGTGGTGAAAGAAGCTCAGTTGAAATATGCCAGACTTGTTGCCCATCACAATGGTCATCTTTCATCTGTGACAGCTATAATGTAGTGTACACTAGGCACCGTGTAGCTTCTAAATGTGTTTTACAACTTGACTTTGTTCTGTCTGAGAGCTTTCTTTACAAATGTGAAATCATTCGATATTGCTTTGTGCATTTGCCTTATGTAACCTGTGGACGGTCAGTGGTGACATTTGGATTTTCTGCTGTCAGAGTAGCATTGAAGTGTGAATCACCATGGACTGCAGTCACTATCTCCAAAGAAGAAACTGTTCTTTGCTACAAAAGGGACTGCTTCTTCCAGGTTGGAGGTGAATTGTCGCCCCAGGTGATGCCTCCCAGGGTCTTGTTCATGAGTGGGGTTAAAAATTGAAAAGTGTGAGCATCACAAATGGATCGGTATTAATGCAGGCAGTGAATCAAACCATTGTGGTGAAAATGGAGCTAAGCCAAAGGGGCAAAGCTTTTAAGCTGTCAGCAGATCTACATTTTAATACTCACCTGTTGTCAGATTTGGGCTGTGATTAAACACAAACAGCCAGAATTACTTATAGCATGCCTGGGATTAACCCTTTCAAATAAGTGGGAAGATCTGAGCTATTTTCTTGAAATCAGATATGTCTGTTTTACATCCTGTTCTGTTCTTTTTAATTCTCTTATAGTTTTATTTTATGTGGTTTCATGTTCTATAAAGGTTTTTTGTGTGCATGCGTCTGTTTTTAACTTGTTTTTAAATTAGCTGAATTAGTGTATAGACACCCACAGCACCTCTAAAAAAATTCCAATCTGGACTTCACACCAACCACAATGCAGAGACAGTACTTATTATAATTGTTCATCATTTTAAGACTAATATATTATGAAAAAAATGTTTCAGTTCTGCTTGATTTAAGTGCTACATTTTATACCCTAGACAACTCCATTCTTCTTGATTCACTCCACAGCCTGCTAGGCTTCTCTTGTACTCCATCACAAAGGTTTGAATCACATTTTTGGGCCAAGGTTCTTTATACGTATGGATCGATGTACAACTAAAAAGATATACAAATTCATTCTTGTGCTCCTTAATGCTCAGTGTTGTGCAGTTTTTCGTTCAGCTTTTTATTTATTTAGTCTTTGGCTCCTCAACACAAACTTTTTGTTCTGTTTGTCCTGTCTGTCCTTATAGCCTGCATCCATTCAGCAACCTTTATGACTCTTGTTTAGATGCTATATATAACAATAAGGATAAAACTTAGATCTTGATAAATGATTCTGAAGATCAGAAGAGAAGCTGAAATTAAAACTACAACCCCTGGCACGAAAATCAAGTGAGTTGTGGATTTTATCATCTAAAAAATATTTATCAAGCCAACAATTGTATTACCACCAAAAGGGAGTATTACAGTGTTCCCTCTTCTGGTCTCTCCAAGAAAACATTTTTTAGAATAACAGCTGTTTGAAAACTCAACTGCACAAAAGCTAAATAAAGCCACAAGAAGAGCACATATTTATTGCATTGAATTTAAAACCCATCACTGGCTACCTGTTTCGTTCAGAATTTCCTTTTATTACTTCATAAAATGCTCTGTGGTCATTCTCTTATTTATTAGAGTTGTTTTCATTAAATGAGCCTCCATGAACCCTCGAGTCTTCTGGTGACAGGTTATAAAATTATCCTTGAAGGGAGAGCTGAAACATACTTAGATCTGAAACTACTGCGACTCACATCTGTGGAAAAGCCTACCTGTATACCTGATGGCAGCTGAGGTTGTGGACATTTTTAAATAGAAACTTAAATTTGTTATGGTTCCTAAGTTGACTTTTGACTCAATTTCTTTGGCTCTTAATGTACGTTTCAGTTGTGTGTTCACTGTAAATTAATGTGTAAATCTATTTATTATTTAAGTTCTAATTCATCATATTCTACTATTTATCTCTTTTCAATACCGTACTCTTAGCACTTACAATAAAAAATGAATAAATATGCAACAGTCTATTTATATATGTTTTATGCATTCTTTTTTTCCAATCTTTACTTTTCTCATATAATAGTAATAGTTTCTTCTTCAGGGGGGCTACAGAAATACATTTTATCTGACTGATCGTCTGATATCTGACTGATGTGCCTGTCAAACCAGAAACAGATCCAGAACAAGATGAAAAGATTTGACATCCAGTCTGGATTAGGAAGGATCCCCTAGCAGGTATCCATAAACACTTCACAGCAGATGGACATCTCAGCCTCAAAACCCAGCCTGCATGTACCAAACTGAATGAGCGGGTGGATTAGTCCGACTGTATAGGCTGAAAATCAATAATTCTCTAAGAGTTGCATTACTGCACAGAACTTTTTTTTATGTGTGTGTTTTCTTAATTGTCCAGCAGTGAGCGATCTTCAGTCTTTAAGTTACTGCAAAAGAGCAGACAAAAAAGGTGTATTACAATGTGAAACACCTGTGAAATACCTTCAGTATTATCGAGCAGCACAAAGACTCACTCATGCATTCAGCCACATGTATCGTGTTGCAGTTTCCCTCTTTTTTTACATTCTTTATTATGTTTTGTGTCACACCATGAACTTTTCAAAATGGCTGGTTTGAACAAATTGATTTAATTATTTCATTATTACCATCATCAGTATTCATCATTCGTCCATCCATCATCGTCCACTTATCTGGGGTCAGATTGAAGCCCAGACTTTCCTCTCCTTGGCCACTTCATCTAGCTCCTCAAGGAGGATCCCAAAACGTTCACAGGCCAGCCAAGAGACAGTCCTTCCAGCATGTCCAGGGTCTTCCCAGGGGTCTCCTCCCAGAGGGATATTCTTTAGATCATTACCCACAGTTCATGATGATAGGTGAGAGTAGGAATGTAGACTGAATGGTAAATTGAGACCCTTATGGGACACAAGTCTGAATTACATCATCATCATGTATTTACTTAATTTCCTTTTGGGGATCATAAAACTAGAATTGAAATGAATTGAACTGAATTGAATTTCTTTGCAGTCCCCTAAATCTGTCACTCACTCTCAGTATACATGAATTCTCCCCATGTTTGTGGGGTTGCAGCAGGAAAGGCATCCAGAGTAAAACTGGGCCAAATTGATGTGCCGACTATGATCCGCAATGGTGACCCCTCTAAGAGGGATTAAGTTGAAATGGTTGATGACCCTCAGTAACCATGAATTGTGTTTGTTGATACCTATGATTTCAGTCCTAAGTCAGACTGATTTCTGACCTGATGGCACAGGTCATAATGATGAGGTAACATAAGATGGACAGTCAGCAAAGGGGGTTTTAATTTTTAAAATTTAATGAATTCTGTCTGCCATTCCATTGTTTGACTTTTTACCTGTCACATCTAAGCACCTTGATGTGACTTCTAAATGTTAATTTATAGTAGAATAAAGCATAAACTTGGAAATTCTAGAATGTCTGATGGAATTACAGGCATTGTCTAGAATGCAAGTAACTGGAACACAGTTCAGTTAATTGTGTATATACACATATATATATATACGTTCTTATATGTCTTATATGAATTATTTGCGTAGCTCTTTTTCTGACACAAACGTACGCTAACAGAGTTGACTTGAGCTGTGAACTAATCTAGCATTAAGCATGTGCCTTTCTTGATGGAAAAATGGATTAATATTATTATAGGGAAACTTGACTCTTCAGTTTACCTGAGGTAAGTGGAGTGGAAAGATCAATTACTGTAAACTAGAGAACTCTTATCTGCTCAGGTCAGGCACTGAAAGAACTCTGCTAACCGGACAAGAGTTTCAGTCACATTTTGACACATAGTCTTCTCATTCAGTCTGAATCTGCTTCATTCATAATTTCTGAACTGAGTCCATCTACTGCTGCTGCACATAACACAGAAATGTCCCCTGGCTCTCTTCCGTAATTATAATGCACAGAGGCAGGTGAAACGAAAGAATGGAGCTCCGAAACAAATGTACCCAGTACAAATATCTGGGTCTTTAAAAAGAAAACAAGCTGACCTTTAAACCACAGGTTGGAGCTGTGTGCAATAAAAGTACATCGGGATCCATTTTTATCACACTGAGTGTTCTTAACATTATAAATTGTAGTCTGTCCTCTGGTGTGGTTCCTGTTAAACTTAAACATGCAGTAGTCCA
>JAOWBL010004535.1:30644-45302 GCA_028564865.1 Zenarchopterus dispar | reverse complement strand
GATAAATCTTTTTCGAAGGGGGCATTAAGACAGCTGAACAACATCTTCTGCCTAAGGTCTAACCAATCAGCCCCATTTCAACAAATATTTTTAACAGGCCACACTGAAGTAACTAACTCACTATTTATTGGCTTCATAAAACCGTCATAGGCCTCCGATAATGGACACTCATCTTTTGTTGTGGATAGTACAGGTTATTCCTTTATCTTAATTACTACCACCATCTCTCTCAGTTTTCATCTGCAAATAACATTCCCACTAGTTCTTGTCCACCTCCCTATGCCATGATGCTGCCACCACCATGCTTCAGTGCAAGGATGTTATAACTAAGTTTTCAAGAAATAATGCTTCGGGTCCTTCAAATGACAGTTGATGATCACCAAAGAGCCTGTTCATATTTAAAGAGTACCAAGACCGAATGTTAAAAAATGGTTTTGAAGATAAATCTGATCAAAATCTAGAGCACCACAATAAAAAAGATAAAGAGAAATCTACTAAATAGTATCAGCAGCAATAATAATTATTATGGACAGCGAAAACAACATATCCACATATTCCTGTCTTTTCACATTAGGAGATTTAATCTTATCGTTTCATGCACCTGGCCTCAGGTATAAAGAGACAGACGGGGTTAAACACAAATCTACGTAATCCTACTCATAGGTTTTGACAGATGCCTGTGTGCATCTGGCAGCGCCTCAGAACAAGGTTTCATCACCTCTCCTTATCCCGCTCTCTGATTAAATACAAGGAATTTTTTAACTTTGGAGATCATTTTGTGATTATAAGGAAAAACTTTTTTTGAAATTAAAGACAGTTTTTTTTTTTTTTCTGATCTCACTGAATTAGGCTTCCTCACAAAAATGTTAATTAAACAAACTCATCAGGTCCAAAACTATGAAAGAAAACAAATCAGCTGTTATAGATACTTAAATAGTAATCAGAAAAGAATTTTATTTATTTTATTCATCACATACTCTGTCAGCTCAACAACGTAGACTGACCGATGATGAGCTCAGTAAATCCTTTGATTTGTCTACCGGGCCTCTAAATTTGATCATCACAGCAGGGGACCAGATCTGAGACACCGAAAAGAGACAATAAGGTATCCCCCACCAGTCCACTCTGGTGAAATCAACTTGATGTGACAGCTTAATGTTGTCTAGTCATTGTCTTGTCAATATGTAGATTCCAGGTCGTAATTATCTCAGCAGACTGACAGACAATGAAGTCAAAACATATAGGGAAAAAAATAAAAAAATAAACCCAGGAGAGGTCAAAATGCCATCATGAATACCTCAGACGCGTTTTCACAAAGATAGGTGGTGCAAAACAAGAGTTTCAGCAGCTGATGCCAATAACGGCGGGTGGTTGCAGAGACTTGCGACAAATACATCACGTCAGGAAAAATTATTCAAACATCCCTGTCATACTTGTGTAATTGCAGACGAGAGGGAGTAGTCTGATGAATGACAGCCCTGACATCTGGGATGCAGTCCAAAGTGGCGTTTTGAAAGAAGGGAGGTGGAGGTGGCGGGGTTGGGGTGGGTGACTTGGCACATGCTGTCTCCCACGTTCCCTTTGTGTTAAAAAGACAGAGCAGAGGCGCCATTTGAGCCCTTAAACACGCAACTGGAGAATTATCATACATCATGCATGAGTTTAATATGGGGGCCCATATTTTTGAAACTTATGCAACATCTACTCTCTCCGTGTATAATAATATGTCGTAAAAAATGTTCCAAGTTTTTTCTGCATGGACATTTGTTCAAAGAGTCTAAGTGACAGTGACAAACTTATTTTCCTTCATTTCTAAAGGTAAACTTACTGAAACTCTTAAGTTTTGTAAAATTAGAGAATTCTTTAAACTTATTTTAATCATTTAAGGTAGACCTTCATCTATAATCTCCTGACAGAAATGGTGGCGTCTAGTTTGTGGGTCTTCTTGACGGTTCTTTTTCTGATGTCTCTGTTGATTTATTTGGATTTTCCCATGATGCCGTGCAACGACACCCTTGAGTTTGAAGGTGTACCTTAAAGATGTGCCTTCAGTTAAAAACAAAGATGTCAGTCACAAATCCCTTAAAGGCCACAGACAAACTAGTAAACTTCTGGTAAACAGTGGAAAAACAAAAATATGGGTGTGTTTTTAATGAACTGGTTGCCACCGTTTGCTTTACTTCGCTTTGGGACTCCCAAAGAGACAAAGCTTTGTTATCTCCGTCTTCTGCCGGCCGCTACAGTCGCTCTGATTATGAAGCGAGGTCATGCCGGTTCATCGGAAAGTGTTACTGCCCCGATCTCACCCCGAACTTTTGAAGAAATTCTTTCCCAAACAAACTATTGTCAGTTAAGATAACACTTAACATGTTCCAACAATAGTGCGCTCCACATGTGCGGAGGGAATTACTCAGCATCCTCCTGTCTACACGGCCCAGCGTGTGAAGTATTACAAATGTATAATTACCGCAGCAGGATTTTACCACGTGAAGGTAATTATGACAGAAAATGTGTTGCCATGCACACGACACGCCGTGGACACCGACGGGCCCAGAAACTACCGCGTGCTCCTGCATGCCTTTGCAGCTGGAATAACTTAACTTGTGCTAATACTCTCCGACATTCAGGAGGGGAAGAAAGTGAGTTTGGCTGAGAGTCAAGGTTGCAATCATAAAGAAGAGGGGGGAAAAAAAAGAAAAATTTATAAAAAAGTCAGCTCATGTGATGAAAGTGACGGCAACGTGATGGTTCACACTTTCTCGCCGTGTTTTGATTTTGTGTTGCGAACAGGGACGTGGACGCGGGGGGAAAAGTTTTCAAGGTGGATGTGCTGGTTTATGTCCGCGAACTTGTCTGGTTTTCTCTTCCTTTTCACCAAACGAGCACACATCTGTAATGTTCGGAGAGAGGAACCTCAGTAGCAGAGCCTTGCACCCCACCCCTCCCCTCCTCCTCCCCATATCCCCCGGCTTCGCCGCTCTCGTACGTTACGGGAGGCGGCTAAATGGGCGCTACTGAAATAAAACAAGACAGAGGTTTTCGGGGCGAGGAAAGTAATTGGATTTGGCGCGGTCTGAATGCGAGTGTGTGCTGAGCAACGCGGCGGTGTTTGCACAGCTGGAGCATGCGCCAGGGTCACCTCAGCGGGGGGGGGGGTGATGATGCCGTGGGGTGGGGGGTGGCACCGATTGGCATGACTACAGTGAAATAGGGCCGCTGCCGCCGCTCCCTGCCCTTCCCTTTACAGGAAAAAAGAAAAAAAAAAAAAAGAAGAAAAACTGCAAGCCAAGCTGCGAGGGGGGCCGACTGACAAAACAGCGTTTTAGATATGGATGACATTTTTATTTCCCCCACCCCTCCCCCCAGCAGCCCTGGGTCAGACCGACCTGGCTCTGGTATCATCAAGAAAACATAAAAGAAGAGCTTTTCATCTTCATCGTATCATCCCGTGTTGCTCCACTGCCACTAATTAAACCTCTGATGAGGACGTGAGCAGTTACCTGCAAAAGTGATGATAATTTATCTATCAAATGCACCAAAAAAAAAAAAAAAAGATCCTGATGCCTTTCTTTGAAACTATCAGCGGTACTGATGGGACTAAAGCTGCAGCCTAAACACGGCAAACTTGACAGGTTTGCTGAAAAGGGGGAGGTGAGTTTTACCCCGAGGGACGCCGTTTCTCTCTGTGGTCTCGGCCCGTGTAGGAAATGTTCGTCTTTGAGAGTGACAAGCAAAAGCCCCGGTGGGATAAAAGTCTCGTGCAGCCAAGCGGCTGGAAGCACTGAAACCTTCGCGGGTTGAGGCAATGAATCAGAGCTCAGTTTCAGGAGGAGCAGGTATGACGCCGCTCGCCCTTAATCGCCCCATAAAAATACCGGGTCTGAGCGATGTATCACGCTCGACGTAGCGGTGCAAAACACACACGAAGCCAGGGAGATATATAATTAATGAGTTTTACTAAAATGGACTCAAAAGTGGAAATCTAAAGCTAATAAAATACTATATTAAAGGTACATCTGGGGGACTCTGCTGGACGGTTCATAAAGAGAGGACAGACAGGAAATAAATGGGAACAGCATTACACCCCCCCTCCTAAAAACCCCTGGAAATATAAGACGATGCTCCTTATCAAAAATGTATGAATACCAGACTGGCGTTTTTATGGACAACCTCAATGTTACAGACAGTTCACTTTAAACACGGGGACATCTGAGACTCTGCAATCTCATCCTGGCCATGAAAGGGTATCCTCTTTTTCTGACATCTCGAAAAGTGGCGTTCAAAAGACAAAAAGAAAACTCCTGACAGAAATGACTGACTCCGGCGTCTTGGGTTTCAATCTGATAGCTTCAAAATTGTACTCTGCAACCAAAGCCTTCGATATGTGGTCCCTGCGAGCCTTTTCCGTCGTTGTGTAACGGAGATGCACTCGCTTCATGCTGGCTACAGATACCACGGCGACGCAGACGGATCGCGAGGTTTTATCTGAATCCATGAAGCCCATCAAAGCTTCAGGAAGAGTCCTACGGTCACTTCGTACCAAATACTCCACTGTGCTGGGTATGACCCGTGCAAAATTATGTAAAAAAAATAAATAAATGCATAAAAAATCAGCACTGCCACAAATCAGCACAAAAGCCAGGCCTCTTTTTTTCTTTTTTCTTTTTTTTTCCCCCCAGCTCATTTGGAAAAAACTCGAAGTTGTAATCAAGGTAAAACATGATTCATCTCAGTAATGCCAAGAGAACACGATATCTGAATAAGTCACATTTGCCGCAATAAATTCGGATATTGATACGTGTGGCCTCCCACCCTGAACAATGGATGATCCAATAACAGATCCCCTCGGAAACTGAACATCCCGACCTTGGCCCGGCAGTCTGTTTCTGTTTCCAAGGATTAGAAAACCAATTGGACCCCTGAGATTACTTCGGTGCCCGTAAATGTGATGCCTCTAGCAGGTGGACAGGTAGCGAGTACTCTGTTAATCTTGAAGAGTTAGGTGGACAGGAAGAAGGGAATTATGGGTCACAGAGAGGACAGAGGAGTTAATGCATGTTCCGGGCTGGTGGGGAGTGGGAGTGGGAGTGGGAGTGAAAAGCACACAGTGTTGATGGAGGGAAATGTGTTTCATTGCGGGTCAGTCTTCATGTTACACACATTTCTGAAATTATGTATACGACTATAAAAATAATAAGGCTCGATCTGAAAATTCAGATATCCACATATGTATATATTAGTTTTGTCCGTAAAACATCAAAGTTCCAGCATTGGTATTATTTTCTAAAATACATTTGGCACCATGTTTTAATTTTTGTGGAAATAACAGTATAACGCAATCACCGCCTGGCCACGTGCAGACAGACCTCTCAGTCGCTGGCGGCCGTGATGGAAGACGTTACGCTGAAGACATCCGTTGCCAGGCAACAATTTAAAATGAGCGATGACAAAGTTAATCTGCCCAATGGTACAACAGCAATGGAAAAAAAAACAGACAAATGCAGCTTAATCAGAGTCGGAGCTGTGAAAAGACCCTTCAGAGGTAATGAAAAGTAAAAAAATGTTCATATTAACTTCTGATAATGTCACTAATCTTGTGAAATTTAATGATAAATGAAATCGAACAAAGAATTGTATCAAAAAACATCCCAACAGTTCAATGAGCCTCCCGGATACTCGAAGCAGCTTCACCGAGGCCGGCGAATTGAATTCAGTCTTCAACAAATTGCTTTTATAAATACGTCAGACAAAACGAGTGACAGGTGGATTTTTTTTTTCTCTTTCATTGAGGTTCGCAGCCATGTCAAAGCATCTTCTGGCACAATGGTCGAGTCTTTCAAAAAAAAAAAAAAAAGTTCTAAAAAAAGTTTTAAAAGTTAAATAACTTTGCAAAACAAGTAAATTAGTCTACTGTCGGCCATGTTCAGGTCAAAGGGAAGGGAAAAAAGGGGAATTTGTGGGAATAATGAGGTGTCAGTGCCAAAACTGAATCGTATCGAAGCACGCAACCTGCAGCCTCTGCTATCTTTCACTGGTTAATTGTCACTGCATGTAGATGATTATAGCTCCTAGACAGAAAATGTTTAAAAAATTAGAGAAAAACAGTATCTGAAAGGTAAAAAAAAAAAGTGGAATCGGTGGACATTTGGCAGATCAATACAGACCTTCAAAACATCAGAAAATTGCACTGAGTGCATCTCCACATTCAGGGGTTATATTATCATTTCAGTAGAACCAACTAAAATCCCCTTTAAACCAACCAAGATTTCACTAATTTCAATATTTACCAAAAAGCTGGAAAAGACCACATAAATATGTACGACATCCCAGTAAGAGATCAGGTACTCAAACGTGGATGTGCTAGTTGTTTTTCCTCAATGTTTAACAACGTAATCTTCTTCAAAATTAGCACATGCACGGGTCAACATTTTATCAAAGTTGTCCTAAGACAAGAACCGATATTGTTCAACTTTCTGACGTAACATGCAAGCTTCAAATGTTGACTGCTGTATATTCCTGATGGTGCAAAGAAGAGCAGCGTAAACGCCGGGGAGTCCATTTGGCACTGCTTCTTGTTACTCTGAAACTAAAATGATATTATGTTATTTTCCTCGAATCAGAACACAAGCAAGGGGCAGAAAAACAGGAACTGGCTAAGTGTGACGGATGAAGCGGGAGAACGTGGACTCATGAAGCCTCGTGCACGCAGCAGCATTATGAGAACAGCTGGGTGTGCCTGATATTAATGAGACACAAGTGGTGGATCTGCCCCGACTCACTTGCGTCATCCAGATAACCGGGGCATGCGAGTTCACACCGGGTCCGTGAGTCGAGCTGGCTGCTGGCGTCCAGCGAAAGACTTAGCTCGCACAGCTGGATCCCACATTCTGACCGATGCGAGTCAGACGCTGACGAGCGGTCGCAGAAGTCCGACCTAAAGGGGAGTCGTGGGGGGGGTCCTGTGCATGAGTGTGTGCGATTAGTGGGCTCATTTGTTCTCTTAAATCTGGGAACAGACCGGCTAAGCCTCTGCGGCAAGCGGGATTAGTCCAGCGGAAAGAAAAACAATTCATCCTTTGTCTTGTGTCATCAATTAAAGCAGGGAAATGTCCTTCACACGTTGTCTCCGCGGTCGGAGAAGCTGTCAGAAAGTGACTCGGTCCGGGTCAGGGGTGCGTTAAAAATCACACCATTAGAAACACATTTATTGAACTGTGCTGGGAGAAATCATCTGTAATCAATGGAAAAACTAGTACGTCTGCATATTTTCTGTCTCTTCTCTCAGTGACAGAGGAAATCATCTTGCATCCGCACCTTCGCTGTAAAGGAACAGGGTGGGGTTGCTCCAGGTCATCCACCCGTACGTACGCTTGTGCAGCTTCTTTCTCCATCTTTTTCCTTCACAGTTTGACCTGTAAAGGAGCAGGAAGCCTGAAAGCTGAAGTAGACCAGAGTCAGGAAAAGGGAGCGGCTGAACCCCACGGATCCAGCGGAGCTCAGCAGGTCCACGGGCCAAACCGGGACGACAAAGCACCGTGGATGAAAGCCTCAGATGAACAAAAGAGACGGAGAGCAGGACTTTTGACGTCCAATCATGAAAAGCTCATGAGGCGAGACCAGAAGAAGCAAATGCAAATCACAAAAAAAAAAAAAAATCAATCTCAGATTCCACAAGTCGATGAAATTTGGATGTTCCCACCTCAAATATTAATATATAATGAATTAAAATTTATTTGTATGTATATATATATATATATATATATATATATATATATATATAAATAAAAGCTCAAAAAACTCCCACCAACTGTCAAGCACGGTGGTGGAGGTGTAATGATTTGGGTTTTTTTTTAAATTATTATTTTTTATGACTTGCTTTGGGCATTTAGATGATCAGGAATTCTTCTGCATACCAATACTTAAAAGCTGACAGAAACTGGATCATAAAACACAACAATGATCTCAAGTAAATCCACACAAAAAAATAAAAAGAAAGAAAAGAAAGAAAGAATCCAGGTGTTGCAATGAATCGGTCAAAGTTTGGACTTTAACTCCACGGAAATGTTGAGGCGAAGCGTTAAAGAGTCATGAAATAAGCTCAATAAATTAAAGCAAGGAAATAAAAGTCAATGGCAAAAATGTGAGAGATTTATAACAAACAGCAGAATATCGACGATGGCTTTACAAGCTGTTCAATCACTACTATCTGAGTATTTGTTAAATAAAAACACTGGAATATGTCACGTGTCGCTTGTATCCACCTGAATTTACAACCTGGCAAAGGCGATTTTTATGATGTGCTGACACTTATCGCACATCACTGTAAACGCATCTTTAAACTGTTTGCAAGATTTTTTTAACAAGCACAAACAGAGAGCAGACATAACTCTAATGTTTCACAACGATTTAAAAAAAAAGAAAAAAAAGAAAAAAGAAATACTTTCAGAGCGATAACGGCATGTCGGGGCAAGAATCACCCCAGACACAAGCGGCTGCACGGATAAAAAAGTTTAAAAGCGACAAGCGAGGCGGTTTTGGCACAGACCGTTGAACACAAACCTACATCCTCGGCTGCAGCTCGAGGCAGAGTTTGTGTCTCGCACACCTGCGAGCGGCGGCGGCGGCGGCGGCGGCGGCTCCGGCTACAACGCTGCTGGTGCCGCGGGCCACGACGGTAACTTCAGACCTGGGCGACATGCGCTCCAATTCATCACAGCCCCGTTTTCACTGAAGCAGCATATTGCATCACTTTGGTCGGCTGTCTTTAGTTATTACAGCGGTCTGTAAACCGAAATGTTTTGTTAGCATTGCCCAAATCCACATCTGCTGTATAAATTAGCGGTCTGAAAGCTCAGTCTGGACTTTAGGAAAATATCCCTCTGCAAAAATATTTGTTGTCAGCATAGATTAAGCCACTGCTAAACCGACCGCATGCTGTAACATTAACATCGAGAGTGAGGAAGCAGCGCTGAATATGAGGCGAGAATGTGGCACTTTTGTTAGCTTTGGTCGAATGCAATGAATTCCAAACTTATTAAACTTGAGATTTGAAGCCAATTAGGTTTAGGAGCAGCAATAATGTCCTCAGACAAATTGCTGGGCCGACTTGACCATCCAGCCGTTGCGCAGTTGGCTTCGGATTAACATCCTGTGTGTTACGGGTAAATAGCTCGCTCGCTTTTACAGGTTTGTTCCAGTTACATTATCCACTTTTGAAAGTTTAAAAGATTTCAGAAATCTCCTATTTGAGGCTTTGAGGCATTAGAGATGCAACACTGAGCAGAAATGTCAGTTTTATATTTTGAAATTACTGACTAAATCATAAAATTTTGACCTGCATGCATTTTTTTCCCCATGCAATTGAGAGAAAAGAGAATATTTTAAAAAAACATGACTAAGTGGGTATTTTTTCAGCTCCTTTCAGTCAAGTTTAACTGTGTGTAAACAGTTGACTATTTTAGTTGGAGAGGCAATAAATGTGTGTTTCACTCAGAGTAAATGTAAAATATGGACCTACTGGTCTGAAAAGTGAAGCCAACATGGACGTTTCCTTACAGCCCACATGGAATATGATTTGGAGTTTAAATTCTTGTAATTTAATTCAATTACACTTTAGAAATGCCCCCTTCACACACACACACACACACACATATATATATATATATATACACACACACATACATGTACATATACATATATGGGTGTGTGTGTGTTGAAACTGTCAAGTTCTGAAAAACAAGGATTTGTAGAGCTCCAGCACCTCTAGGTTGACAAGTGCTACTGCATCAGCTGCCCAAGTCACTAGTCAACCAGTTAATGGCCAAGTTAGTGCCTGACAAGCTACCGTCAATGAGCTACTGACTACCCGGCCAGCCAACTTCGAGGTACCACCAACCACCAAATCTCACGAGATTTGCTGCAGTTCCTCAATCTACCACTAGAGGCTGGCTCCAAAAGCGAGTCAATCTCCATTGACTCCCATGTTAACATGTCCGACTTTAGAGCAGAAATAAACATATTTACAAACTAGTTCAATAAACCGTTTTGGTCTCAGTGGTTTGATTTCAAATTCATGACAACTGTGAGGGGGGTGAATTATTTTGTACTGCGTCAGGAGAATTTATATGAAGCATAAATTCATTTCTAACGCGACTGATTAACAGCTGGCTCAGCCAACGGCTAGCAGTTATCCTCATCCATAATCATCATGTTACCACGATTAGTGAAGCAACCATTTGTATTAACCAAGTGATTGCTAAACTCTACGGTGATTTTTTTTATTTCACCACAGAGAATATACTAAACCGTATTTTCTTCTGTAAACATCTGCCAGCAGCTCTGGGGACGTTTTGGCAGAGATCAGCTGAAGGAGGTAGCAGCCAAAGTTAACTTTGATTGACATACAGTGGATGTGTTTCCATCGGCTTCCTAAGCAACATGACTCCACCTTGTACAAAGAAAAATGGACTTCAAAACCCCTCTTCAGAAACCATCGAGTCACATGACCTGATGTTTTGTCAGTTGTTTATTAGTCTCTGGGCAGCACCAGCTTTCAGCCAGATGTGAAGCTGCCTGCTGTTAGCTGTTATCCCTGGTTCCTTCTAGGCCAACCCAGATCCCGGAGCCTTTTGCAGGGACAATGAACCATATTATCTTTAAAATCCAAATAAATATGCTCTCTTAGGTCTTTATTCACAGACGTCAAATTCAATAAAACTGCTAAGTAGCTCAACTGATGCCAGTGTATCAGTTAACACAACAGACTGCAATACAAGTTTTACCCATAAACCATGCTCCTAATCATCCATAAAATTGTGATTTATTATAATTTGATTGTTTTAGCTAATGGCATCTGTCCAACTGACAGAGGTGAGATGTTGATATGTAACGTAAGAATAGTTAAACAGTTACAAATAAATATTGTTAATAAATATCAACTCATACGCTGATGACACCATTTTGTCGATGTCTGTATGAGACCCACCCAGAGTAAGTGAATTTAGTTAAAATTACTCATCAGTATGACATCCAATTCCTCACATTTAGAACAAGCAAAAAAATTTTTTTTAAAGAACTAAGCCAGTTAGTCAAATTTGAAGACATAAATTAAGACGACAATGTACATCAGCAGCTAAAGAACAAATTAAGGGTTGCTTTTTGTTTTTTCTTATGTCAACATGTAAACGTGTCATGGAGGGTTAGTTGAGGAGCATCATTTGATAGTGACAGAACTTTATCGTACTTTGTAATGTCCAGAAAACAATTTAAATAGGTTGATGACTCATCTTGGAGAGATCGTCTAGGGTGTGTACTAACTTTGCATCCAATTACTTTTTTTTTTCTCAAATTTAGATTTTGAACTGAGCTGATGCAGAAGAGGAGCGGTCAGGCCAAATAACTAACGTTTACCAATTTATGGAGTCTACATTCTTTTTAATCACCAGAAAGCTTCGGGTGGATGTAATAATTTTGATTGTAAAGAAATTTATGATAAAACTATCCTGACGTTCGCTTGATTTGTTATCTCAGTAAACATTTTCCCCAACGGTCTCCACCGCGAGGACACCATGACGTTCAGTTTGCAAATTATGGTCGTATTTAGAGTGGAAATAAAGCAGGACAAGGCTGCCATGTTGGCTCTAGTTTCTGTTGTTCACAATCCCGTCCCTCCTGGACACGTTATCCGGTCTGCAGATTTGCTTAAATTACTTCTTCCAACGGCGGGATTCACAAAGCACAAGAGATACGAACTACGTACACCAAATTCATCATAAACGTTACTAGATCATTTTATTTATTTTTGGAAATGGACGCCACAGCCATTAAATAAGATTACAAGTAGAATCATTATTGACGGATTTCTTCGCTGAGGAAGCGCACGTTTGTTTGTCGACACTAAAACTGATAAACCATTTGCCCTTCTTAAGTTACTGCTTAAGGAGTGTGGCTGTATTATTCCTCTTAAGCATTTAAAACTTGGCAACCAGCTTCAGTAAGGATTACTTTTACTGTTTTATGGATAATCAAATTTATCTGCGGTTGGAGAGGTTATTTTGGCTTGGTTTTCCTTTTTATTTTAAGATGCGTCCAATTTTACTATCTTACATGTAGGTGATTACAGAGCAACTCTTAGTGGTGATTTATCAGCGCAACAAAGATACTTTGAAATTTGGATCCCATAAAAAAACAGGATCATTCTGCACTTTATCAAGATAATGTCTCTCATTTAACGTGAACCCAGTTAAATCATTTCTCCTCATCGGTAAAAGTAGACCTTTCACTGTTTAACTAAGTCCCAGGGCTAAGTCATCGAAAGCTTGATGAAAAACTTTCTTTCACTCCCGTGAAATGCTGACAGTTTCTCGATAAATAATTCTGCATAGGCACTTGAAACACTTCTGATTTCAGCCATAACGTGAATCTATTTTTGTGGTTTCCTACGCACTCAACGCTTGTCAAACTGAAGCTAAAAATATTCACCCTGTGTTTGCATTACTTTCATTCCCCTCACAATGAGTCCCAGCGTCGCTAAGTTCTTCGGGGCTCTGCATAGTTGGTTCCTTCTGATCATGTAATGATTTGCCCATAATGACTACTTTCTCGTGTGCTGATGGAGCAGTTTGTACCTGCGCTGCAGAGATCAGCAGCCAGCCGCATTCCTGCTGCACCCTCCTGTCAATCATCGTTAGGCAACGCGCTTGTCTCGCACACCGAAACGTACCTTTCACCGGTTTAATCTGAAGCTTCATCTGTTCGTCAAAACATCCCTGTTTTCTCTGTCAATAGAAACGAAGCAAGCCTCTGACACATTCCTTCGTCCTCCAGTGAAAGTCAGTTCGGTCCACGGGGATCCACAATGTCTACTGTTCTTAATGGCGTTCAAGTTTTCGAAGTATCACGGTGATGACATGATGGAGCATTCGAGTGAAGATCGAGGGTGAAAGATGGATGGACAGTGTTGTGTGGAGAAGAGATTGTGGGAGGACCCAAACACAGGAGACAAGGATGGCAGGAGTACAAAATCAAAAAATATCCTTCGATGAAGCAAAAAGCAACTCAAACAGGGATCCAACAACACTCAAAATACCTTATCGCCAAAACTAAATCCAAGGAGACACAATACAGACCAGCAGGGAAAAAGGGAAAGACAAGGCAAGATATACTAGCAGGACTAACAAGACACAGGTGCAAACAATCAGGGGAGACAGGAGCCAGAGAAGTCTAACTATAAATAAATACAGGGACACAGACTTTCAAAATAAAATAGAACCTAACCAAACCAATGAAAAACAGGTATTTCTGCAGATACTTTACAAGTCATAAGCTTTATCCTAAAAAAATAGTCAGACAAAAATCTGAACATCAAAGGGAGGTTTGGAAAAAACATACACTGATCGAAGACACAATGAAAACTTTTCTAGTTAGTGAGCGAAAGATCAGAGCGATGGACCCTTGAAGGACATGGGGTCGAGACAAGAAATACAAGCAGATACTTATCCATCATGCAATGCAGCAGGACAATGACCCAAAACAGAGTCAGTCGTATGAGGAACTACCTTCAGCACAGAGAAGAAGAAGGAGGCGTTGTAAGTGATGGTTACCATAGAAACAGAAGACGTTGAGTTGAGATGTGCATGTGTACTGGTGATTTTTTTCTGTCCTGTTCAAACATCATTTGCACAGCATCAAAAACTGATTTCTAATGAACTGATAAATATAAAACTGATATTCTAATTACTTAAAAGAAAGAAAGAAAGCTTTTTGTTTTGTATAGCACTGTTGACAGGATTATATAATCCTAGATTTTTTTTTTTGTTTATCTGTAAGTCAATACCTTAAAAACTAAATCAAAACTACTGATATGCTTGTTAAACTAACTAAAAATAAACTGAAATAATCCATCAAACTGAAATCATTTTTAAAAAAATTTAAATTCAAAACTATTATAACTCTGCGCCCAGTCATGTAGTTGTGAGGTTAAAAATGTCTTGCTTTGTGTCAGAAACATGATTCCTCCTTTGAGTTGCTCTGTGCACTGTGTTATATTTTAATGTGCGAAAAGTACTGTATCAATAAAGTTTGATTTCATTTATTTTGATGCATCTCACAGTCATAGTTCTGTGTTTTCCTGCTCTCTCTTACACCAGTTTTATTTGGGTTTTTTTTCATCCCAAATGTTCTTATTTGGTTTAGATTGAAAGAAACAGAGAAAAATGGAGTTATACGAGTTTGAGCCATTTAACGACAGAAAAGACCTCCATCTTGCTCATCTGTCAGCTCGTCTGCCTCCACTCAGCCTTCAGCTTAAATGATCCACACTTCCAGCTAAGATTCTTTGGCAGCGAGCCGACTCCGGCGTATCTGCCGTATCATCTGGGCGGCTTCACAGCCCACCTGGTCGCCACAATCCCAACTATTCCAGCTATGACGCCGCTCATGTCGGGTTGAGAGAAGAAACGGCACAAAAGACGTGTTTTTTTTGTTTGTTTTTTATGGAGAAACGAAGCGCTACCGACCTGCTCGGTGACAAACGTCGGATTTCTGTACACGTCAATCTCAGAGCAGTGCTGAGAGGATTTAGATGAGGCATGTGGGTTTCTGTTTGCGGTTCAGGACCACCCGCCGTGGATGATGATGATGATGATGATGATGATGATG